>JAGFZM010005748.1:0-13592 GCA_017657215.1 Limnothrissa miodon
CCAAAGGATGTGAATATCTCTCTTTCTCTTCCAAACCAAAGGATGTGGACATCTCTCTTTCTCTTCCAAACCAAAGGATGTGAATATCTCTCTTTCTCTTTCAAGCTGAAAGTCCAAGTTGATGAGTTGAGGAGTTATTAGGCAACTGATGGACAGGAGACGTAATAGACCCAGCGGAGGCATGTGCATGTCTACCTCCCACTTTCATGGCTCTAAAGTAAATGGAGCATTTTCAAACCCAGTCAATAAACACATCCCCTAATTAACTAAAATAGTTTTCATCAATACCTCTAACAAGTTATTGCAAGAATGGATGTAGGGCCTCCTTGACTTGCATGAAATGAATGACAGGCTGCAATCACTAAGAGGAGAGGGAGTTAATCACGTCTGCAGAAATGTCCCACTCACTACAGAGTCTTCATCCAACACAGGGATGCCTATCAATCAGCCTGCAATTATTGATATTCCTTAAATCCGTGGAATGGGTAGCACTAAGCATTCCCAAAGCATCCATCATTCCAATGTCTCTTGGACAGCAGGATGGTACACATGTCAATGAGGGACGCCTACACGTGTTCCTTTCTCTACACGCCTTCATCTTTTCCCAAATACAATCATTCACGGATTGGACACCGCCCTTCCACACACACACACACACACACACACACACACACTCAGCCCAAAGAGATTATTGATTCTCTGTCCCTCCTATTTCAAGTTAAGTCGTGTCCTGCACTCATCTATAGTCTCATTCATCACAGGACACCACAGGACTGTGTACATTCCAATGGCCGGCCATACAGGGAAATGGACGTCCCATCTGCTCACTGTAATATCAGAAGTCTTTTCACACATCTGACACCTAATCACAAGTGTCATATAATCCACAATAATCTCATTGGTAGTTACTCCGCATGTTGTTTCTCTAATCTCTATCATTCCAACTGATATACTAGTTCAATTACAGCTTACCGTGGTTCTTATCATGCTAACTCAGGGTTTGTCCTGTAATGATGCCCATCTATGTCTTAAGATGAGTATTCCCACGCTATCCCACCAGACCACTAATGACATGACATCATATGATCTCATTGCATATACCTGTGTAATCCAGTGTTCACAGTACCTCATAGGGTGTTCCTATGATTGATACTACTCAAGGCAGATAGGAACAGTTTTTATATAGTCTATGAGTGAAACTTGTTTTGAGGAGTGTGCCACACAAGGCCTGGGACGTATTTATAGTATCATATTTACTGGCTCCCCAAGAGCCCTAACCTAGTAAAGCTTTCTATAGTGTATTGACCCACCTCACCTAAGGGATGCTGACTTCATTAAGTCTAGAGGCCGAGCACAATGGAGTGATTGCCGCTGTGTCACACTGCGTCCTATGGAAGGACCCCTCTTGCTAAACTCAGATGTCTCACACTGCTTCCAGGATACCTCCTGCTACACTGAGATGGGTGTAGAGAATAAACATATATCTGGCAAATGCTTGACACCCCTCTCCCTCACACACACACACACACACACACACAAGCAAACAAACATATTCACCCACAAATAATTATACACGTGAAAGGGAGGCCATCTGGCTGAATGTCCCTCTCTTGTTCCTCCAGATCTTAATGAGTTCAATGACCCCATCAGAGTAAAAATAGTGCAGACAGCAGACTGGACACAAATGACACAAAGCTATTTTGCTAGTATGCCAAAGAGTTTCTCTAAATGACACAAAGCTATTTTGCTTGAATGCCAAAGAGTTTCTCTAAATGACACAAAGCTATTTTGCTAGTATGCCAAAGAGTTTCTCTAAATGACACAAAGCTATTTTGCTTGTATGCCAAAGAGTTTCTCTAAATGCTGCACTGTACAATTGTCTTCAAAGCTGATATGCTAATATGCTTTCTTTGCTGTAATTGTTCGTCTTGATGCATTTTTAAATACAAAGGCATACAGAAATGAACCCATAATATTAGTGGTGCGACCTGGGTGGTGAAAGTCTACTAATGTGACTGTCTAGCATTACACTTTACAAATGATGCATCTTCGGCTTTAGGCTACATGTCAAGGTCTCATATCAGAAGTATCAAATATTGGAGGGTCTAGATTGTTGCATTACGCCTACAAGTAGCATACAATGTTTCGTGACCGTATGAAGCATAAAAGGCACAAATGTGTGTCGCATTATATGTCATCTAATTTGTCATTAGAAACACAACTGATGAAGGAGGTCAATTTCGGAGGGATATTGTGAATTCGCTTAAAGTACAAAACTCACTTTTGCCTGTCAAATTATGTCACGTTTGGAGCACGAGTTGGAGCAATTGGCGGCTGAATTTGCCTGCCGTGTACACTAAGATGGCTTACTGACACTCACTGTTGTTTACCTGCAAATTACTCCGGTCTTGTTTGGTTGGTCGCAGTGCAAATTTGAGACTTTCGCTCTGAGGCCATTAAAACGCAGACAATGTAGGCCTTTCACTGTCATGCGATTTCACATTTCCACCGCTCCGCCCAATCATTTCGTCTCTATGGCAGTGCTAAAGTAGTCACTCATTTTATTTTTGTTTGGTTGTTTTTTGTTTTGTTTTGTTTTGTTTTGTTTTGTTTTGTTTTTGTTTTCGTCAGATTCGCACTGCAGTACAAGCTGAGTTACGGGGATATTCTTGATATTCTGCACCTATAAATATGTAGACCTTAAATGTGACTAGATCGAGCTACAAAATTATGTGCAGATATGATGTGCTTTTGCATACGGCTTTTGTGGTGGGCATTTACTTCTAATGTGTGTGTGTGTGTGTGTGTGTGTGTGTGTGTGTGTAAGAGAGAGAGAGAGAGAGAGAGAGAGAGAGAGATTATGCGTGAGAAAGGCGCCGTTGATCTGATTGATTGGTGTTATCAAAATGATTCCTCATCACCATGTGATAACACAAAGGCTATCTAATGCACACTGCTGCGTCAACCCATCTACAGGATGCATTTAGTCGAACTGCCAACTCTCAGACAGTAGACCAGGTTGCTATCTGCAAGGCTACCTAACAAAAGGCTGGATGAGTCAAGAGGTGAACGGGGTGTTTGCAGTGTGTTGGGAGTCTTTTTCGTATAAAAATAATGAACGGACCCGTATGAATTATGAATTCCTATGAATTAAAGAGTAAATCGAATAGTTTGGGCTGATAATCAGGCAGTCAATAAAAATAGTTCCTCGTTGTAATATTCCAGGTTACAATCGTAGCCTAATGTAAATGCAAATGTGAATACAGAATTATAAACGTTTAAAAACATGTGCAGTGCCTGTGTGTCTGTATATATTATTCGAGAACTGCATAGTCTACATTTCTGAAAAATGTGGGGCCGGTCATGACGCTTTGCGGACGAGGCAGTCGTGTCTTTTTTTCTTTCTACGGACAGCGCGAGCTAGGCTGGGGTTACTTTTCCTTCGCTGGGTCCCACAGACCGACCGATCTCTCTTGTCCTAATGATGTTGACATATTCACACAACATTGACTGAGGCACTGCTGTTTCGCGGCAGCATTAGAGTTTCCAAACACCTTTTTATAAGTCTGAAGTCTGTCCCCTCCACCCGACCTGTTAAAACCACGCCTACGAAGCCCCACAATTGGTCCGAAAGCGTCAAAGAGCCAATCAACAGAGCCCAGCTTCTCGTAACACGCAACACATCCACACAGTTTGAAGCCTATGGGGTACAGAAGCGCTAGGGATAGCTTGGTGCTGGAACCTACCACCTCTTCTCCGTCAACGGACTCTTTCTCCGCATACTTCTTCACTGAAATGTGTGTGTGCGTGAAAGAGAGAGGAAGAAAATGTGTGTGTGCGTGTGAGAGTGTATGCCTTGAACAAGTAAAGACAGGGGAATTACTCTGCACCATCGAAATATTTCAACACATCGCGTCTGCTGGAAGACTGAAGCTAGTACAAGTGAACACATTTTAAAAGGAATGTCGATATTGTAAACAACAGCCAGGAAAACTGAGTGGCTACAAACAGCAAAAGGGACTCTGCTCTCGATTTAATTCGAAAATTCTCAACGACACAGTTTATTGAAGAACATCAACGCACGTCAACATTTGCAGACAAACACCGCCGAAGATTAATGGATCATTTTTCTTTGCAACTGGACATTTTAGTGGAATTCAGTTCACATTAGTAAAGAGTTATTATCTAAAATCACTGGATTCCTATTTGCGAATTAACCACTTTGGAACCGAGAAACAGACTTTTGAATACGCGAAAATCTTTCTCAACAACTATTATAATAATAGCGTTTATCTCTAATAGCTTACCACCATATTTGTGATCAGGACTTGAATGAGCCTCCTGATGAGAGATCCAGTCATACAAGGAACAAGTATGGCATACCATCCGTTTTTACCTCACCGGGGTCCGGAATTTGCCATGAGTGCAATGTTGGGTCACCAACCTCCCTTCTTTCCGGCTCTGGCGCTACCTCCGAATGGCTCCCTCTCTCTCCCGGGCGCCCTGGGGAAGCCAATCATGGACCAGTTGATGGGTGCCGCCGAGACCGGCCTCCACTTCTCCTCGCTCGGGCACCAGGCTGCTGCAGCTCATCTGAGGCCTCTCAAAACTTTGGAGCCTGAGGAAGAGGTAGAAGATGATCCGAAAGTTCATTTGGAAGCGAAAGAACTTTGGGAGCTCTTCCATAAGAGAGGCACTGAAATGGTTATTACGAAGTCAGGAAGGTAAAACAAAAGTTCTTGTACAATTACAGACACAAATAATTGACTAAATTAAATATAAAATATTGCTATATGCTATTTTTGCTGACACCCGCCGACTTGAATCGATTTATTGATGAAGTCCTGGAAATGCGTCACATACATCATATCACAATTATTTTGCTACATTGCAAAAATACTTTACGTAGATTGCAGGTAGGCTTTCTGTGTTATATTTATAAAAACGTACCTTCCTAAACCGAACTCAATCATGTTCAATCATGAGAACATTTGCGAACAGAAACACACCTACGATTTAAACAGAACTGCCTTGTGGTTGAAAACATTATCGTAAAATTGTGCGCGTCTTTAGGTTTCATTCTTTCAATAATGACAAACTTACATGGATTATTTTAGCCTATTTGGTGTTGTGACATTTCCTTAGAACTTACGTGTAATATACAGCTCATCTCTATCTGAAAGCGATTTTTAATATTTGTTTCGTTTCAATATTCCTCTTCCAAATGTAATAGCCTTAATATAGGCTATACATATTTTAATTTGACTGGGCCGCCTACTTCTCAAAGGTCGAGGCCTAATAGTAGGCTATCCCGAGCTACGTGAGAAGCAAGATGGCAAAATTATGCTGCGGATAGTTTTTATGCTTTCAGGACACGATTTGTTGAAACTTTGAGAAACTGAAGTCAGTTACACACAAATGGTGGCTGATGTTTGTCTCTATGATCACTTTGCAGGCGGATGTTCCCCCCGTTTAAAGTGAGGTGCACTGGCCTGGACAAGAAAGCCAAGTACATTTTGTTAATGGATATTGTGGCGGCTGACGACTGCAGGTATAAATTTCATAACTCCCGCTGGATGGTGGCAGGAAAGGCTGACCCTGAAATGCCAAAGAGGATGTACATTCACCCGGACAGTCCGGCCACTGGTGAGCAGTGGATGTCCAAAGTCGTTAATTTTCACAAGCTGAAGCTGACAAACAACATCTCAGACAAGCATGGCTTTGTAAGTGAAATATTGTATTTGTTATTATTATTATTATTATTATTATTATTATTATTATGCCTATTATACCATTATGCAGGTTAATCTGTATATGCATCAGTGTCAGAGACCTCTAACTAAATTGCATTGTCAGCATTTTGTCTTTGTGCAACTGCATAAATAGTTTTATTTTTAAAAAGTCAGAATCTTTGAGCTACTTGAAAAAAATACATGTTTATGAGTTGCACTGAAATATTTATTTACGAGCAGTGACTTGACAAAATGTTATGTGTAGTGTGTAAAGTGAAAGTGTTTGCTTCTATCTTTAATACCCAGCATTGTTTCCTGTCGCAGACGATACTGAACTCCATGCATAAGTACCAACCGAGGTTTCACATAGTGAGAGCAAACGACATTCTGAAACTTCCGTACAGCACGTTCAGAACCTATGTTTTCCCCGAAACTGACTTCATTGCAGTTACTGCATACCAAAATGACAAGGTGGGTTAAAGCACATGTTTGTTTTCATTTAACTATTTATGAAGTTATCCTCGTTTTACATAACTCATGTGTGCGGAGATTTTCTCTTTGCCACGGATAAACAAAAGCCTCTAATCCTACGAGAAAATGCATTCGTGCCCTCAGTTAGTCTACCCTTGGAAACAATACAGATGTTACCTTTGGTTTGAATGTAGCCAAGTGCATTTGGCAATGCTCAAAGGAAAGGCCAAGTAAGGCCTACCCACTGTGTTACCAGTTCACGGGCTTCATCTACTGTACCAATGTGGGCAGACATCTCAGGAATGTCTTACAGGTTATCTTAATTATATTTAATCACATGGGGTCGAATATTTGGCGAACAACCCAGACTTTTTGACTACTGCTGTGCCTGCAGAAGAGCAGGGGTAAAGACAAACGCAAAAGAAACAAGAGCAGTTGGTTACAACAGACTGGAGCAAATCATAATTTAACTTGGAAATGCGTTTCTGAAATCCTTCTAAAAGTAGGTCATGTTAACCGTCCATTGAGGCGCTGTCCTCAATGTAAATGTAAAGGTCAGCTGGTTCAACTATGAATCGGGTGATTGACACTGGATAGAGGACGTATCGTGCTAGCTCTTTAATTATGTCTCGGTAAGTTTTGATTGGAGTCAAAGTGAAAGAAAAAAAAGATTTTGGGGCGGAGAGTGAGTGGGTTTGCATGGCCGCGCGCGCGAGCCCGCGACAGTGTGTGTGTGTGTGTGTGTGTGTGTGTGCGCGCGGGGGGGGGGGGGGGGGGGTGGTAATAAAGGTCTTAATTCATTTGAATTTATAGTTATACGCTTTTTTATTTATAGTTATAATATTTTATAGGTAGGTACAATATGCTCATCTGATATCATAGGTAATTTAATGCAAGACATGGGCCCATGGAGACATTTTAAAAAGTACAGAATGTGTTTCTGGGACTGGGCACTTTTACACTTACATACATACACGGCGTTTCCTGCCTTATACAGTGTTCAGATGAATGGCCATTGCATTAATTTGAAATATTGTTGCTTTTCAGATAACACAGCTAAAAATCGACCACAATCCTTTTGCAAAAGGCTTTCGTGACACTGGCAATGGACGGCGAGAGAAAAGGTAACACAGACCCTTTAAAATCTATGTTTATTTCACTGTTATGTGTGATATGCTTTTAGCTTAAATAAACACATTTTATGTTCTTCAAACAGACATGCTTAGGTATCCGATCACACGGCGTAGGTCTTTAGGCTGATATTTGGCTAAACAGTCAACTGAATGAATTGTTTCATGGAGTGACACATTCTGCAAAAACATCGGGAATTACCGATTGTCAACCGATCCATCTCAAATAGTTATCTTCTCCTCTTTCTTCGTTAAAGGAAACAACTGGCACTGCAATCCATGCGTTCCTATGAGGAGCAACAGAAAAAAGAGAACGGTGCGTCAGACGACTCTTCGGGTGAGCAGGCTCCGTTCAAGGGTTTTCGTCAGGATTCTTCTCCCGCGGTATCAACCGTGGGGCCACCGAATCTGAAAGGTAGGCTATGTCTCTACAGTAGGCTACAAACAAGATTTTAACTGGATAAATGGCGACACATGTATAGCCATATCTGGTGGAGGACGTTAATAAAAATCACAAAATAATAAAAATTGTGCACATTTTACTTAAATGTCCTGCCTATCACCAGGCCAGAATTACAAATATTTCTGCACAGAACACTGTCCATGCAAAGAATTCTGTTTAACACGTTTTTATATAGGCTACACGATATACACGATATAGGATTTGCCAGCAGACACTAGATTAAAATAACATTACACGACATGACTGTCTAAACCGTCTACAAAGTCAGCGGTAGTTATTTCAGCCAGGCCTGTGACATGTAGAAAACAAGATAGGGCTCAATGAACAAATGATTGATGTGTTTCCAATGGTTTTCAAGAAGCATGTTTGCTTCTTTACCTCAGGTCTAAAGACAAGCAGAAAGAGAACTTAGTATCAGACACAATTCAAAATACTGTTTATTTATTCATATTTTGCCTTTTTTTGTTGTTTGTTTTTAAAGATTTCTGTGACAGCGATGAGGACAGCGACGACGAAAGCAAAGACGAACACTTGAAAGAAGGGCCAGACTCTAGTAAAATCTCTACCACTACTGAGGATGCAAAGGACCACGAAGCGAGCCCCTCCAAAGCTCACTTCATGGATACCGATTCTTCATGCCGTTCTCGGGAAAGCGCCACGAGGACTGAGAAAAGCCAGGCAGACTCGAGGCAGAGCCCGGTCACCGTTATCTCTAGCACCACTCGATCGGGAGAAGACATTAAAAGTCCTACCCGTGAACACAGCAAAGTAGACGAGTGCAGCAGGTCTCTCGGCAAGGACAGCTACATACCCTTGACTGTACAGACGGACAGCGGCGCACACTTAAACCAGAGCCACTTGCACAACTTTGGATTTCCGTCAAGTCTGGCAGGACAACAGTTTTTTAATCATTTGGGTGGCGCCCATCCTTTCCTCCTGCACCCCAGCCAGTTTAATATGGGAGGCGCGTTTTCGAACATGGCTGCGGGCATGGGCCCCTTGCTGGCGGCTGTATCCTCCGGAGGCGTGAGTACCATGGACACGGCGAGCATGGCGTCACCCTCTCAAAGCCTGACAGGAGCCCCGGGACTGCCTTTTCATCTGCAGCAACATGTCTTGGCATCACAGGTAAAAACCTGTTTATCTTCATTAGCGAAATCAGTAACACGTATAAAGTCTGTTATTGTTTGGAGGTAAAATAGACCAATACAACACCTTGTGTCAAGTTGTGGACGAATGTTTTATAGTAATCATGTTGTGAATAAGATTGTGCGGCTTAAACACAAACTAAAATCATAAGGCAGGAAAAAAACGTTTCAACTATCCCAGACAAACTTTGACTCAGAGTAATTGCATCATTACATTTTTGGGGACATGAATATACAGTGTATATGTGGTGAATATACAGTGTGTATGTGGTGACAGATAGGCCTAACCGTTGCAGTACCGTTTGTTGTTTTTATTCATAACAGTAGGCTGTTCATTTTTGCATATATAATGCCATATGTTTCATTATTTTCAATCTACGCTCACGTTCAGTCCACGGGTTAGAGGAGGAGGCATTTTAATAATATGGAAGTTGTGTGTAGATTTGAGAACATTAATTATTTCGGCATTTAAAGGGGAAAGGCCTCGTATTAAAACGGTTCGCTGAAATGGGGAGGGGGAAACAGCCAGGCTCTAAATACAGAACATATTCGAAGTTTCCTTTCAAGTTTTATTGCAAATATACTGTTAATGTGGCTGTGCTTTTGCGTGGTTCTGCATGGCTAAATAGCTTAGACAATATTCGAGGAAGCATTGATGACGCCGAATTTACAGAATAACGCCGAAACCTGCTGCTGTGGGAAATGAAAGCTGCATATGAATTCCCTCAGATTATTTTCTTCAGTCGACTTAAAAAACTTTCAAAGGATGATCCACTAGTTTGTGTGTCACGTGTGACCCAAGCTGGATTTAAATCAAATTCAGCATTGTACTAAAAAAGTCCACAGCGATTATAATTTGTGACATATAAACTTATTATCACCAAAGTTTCTAACTGCTTGTTTGTCTGTCTGCAGGGCCTTGCCATGTCTCCATTCGGAAGTCTCTTCCCCTATCCCTACACGTACATGGCAGCCGCTGCAGCCGCCTCTTCTGCAGCCACCTCGTCAGTTCACCGCCATCCGTTTCTAAACGCAGTGCGTCCTCGGCTCAGATACAGTCCCTACCCCATTCCTATGAGTGTCCCGGATAGCAGCACTCTGCTCACTACCACCATGCCAGCGATGGCCAGCAGCGCAATGGAAATGAAAGGGGATGGGATGGCTTCAAGTCCTGTGTCTGCTACCCTGGACTCGACCTCGGAGGTCACCAGTCGATCCTCGACCATATCGTCCGGATCGGTGTCACTGTCACCAAAAACTTGTTCAGAAAAAGATTCCACCAACGAATTGCAGAGCATCCAGCGCCTGGTCAGCGGACTTGACTCAAAACAAGACAGAGCTCGAAGTGTCTCTCCCTGAGTGTCTGCTTATTTTGTTAGCTGATGTTTAAAATTACCAAGATGCTATGAGAACGCTGGTGCAAATGAGTACGACAGCGAATGCGGGTTTACAACACGGACATATTTAAATAAAAAAAAAGTTTAGATTTTAAAATGCACTTTGGCAGAAAAAAAAAAACAAGAAAACATCTATGAATAATGCTCTATTGTTAAATTAATCAGTATCTTCGATTTTTCTGTTTTTTAATACCACACAAGTATTGAAACTGAATGGTTGGAGAGGTTGTGACACACATAGGCCGAAATCGATGAAGTTGCTGCTGTGTACTGTCTGTGTTCTATGTTTTAATTAGGAGGTAACGAAAGCGAGTTTTATTTAATGTGCACTCTAAATTGGTTATCAGTTGAGTTATTATCCCTTTATCCTATAAAGACTGCTGTGTTTGATATATGGATTGAATAACTATTTGAATTTTATAGTTATTGTCATGATGGGGAAGCTTTGCATGCCCTACAGAAAACCGCCTGGGACTGATAACGGCAGGTTGTGTACCTCGATGACGACCAAATGAACATTACACTATTAAAGGTAACTGTACACACAGGAGGTGGACACTGCAATTAAAACTAAGTTTCTTTCCCACGTGCTATTGACATGATTGAATCAATTGATCAGGATTCGATCCACGGTTATAGGGCGGACGTGTGCACGTGTGTGTGTGTGTGTTTATAATCATATTAGACCACAGATGGCTTATGTTTACCTAGTTACGGTAATGACATAAGTCAAAAGCATGGCAGTCCTTAGGCATCTGCTCTCACATTGCTTACCGTGTCTAGCACTAATTACAATTGGGAAAAGGGAATCTGAAACAATCGCAAGGGTAGCAATGGCTATAATGTAAATACTGATATACAAATATTTATGTAATTATTTCATATGGATATTGCGTGTAAATATAACGGAGTTGTTTGTTTTGGGGAAATGTCTTTAATTTATTGTTGATATACCTGTGTAAAATAGTTTGTGAACTATTATCTTTGTTTATGCCATCCACATTTTCATCTTCTATTTCAAATGACAGAATTGATCTGTTCCTAAACACACAGCGTTTTTTTCCTTCGCCGATTCAACCATGTGCCATCGTTCCATTTCTTGTTGTCTCTGTGTTGAAGTGCTACTGTGCAGACTGATTAAACGCGACAGCAAACTACACCAATGGCTTGAAACTATTTAGAAATTTCTTTAATTGAAAAAAAAACAACGTTCGTCTGTGTGTTCAAATGAAAATGATAATTTCCCTAATGTATACTGCAGTTTAAAAGCAAAAGTGCCGCATCTCATTTACGTATGAAGGTTTGTTTTCATTTGTTACTACAGTTCTCATCGGGTTATGTTGTATTCGATTTTTGTCTAGTTTACAACACCAACAATGTTTTCTTGAAAGTTTCAATAAAAATGTCAAAACGCAGTCTGTATAGCCTACCCTATGCTTCTCGATTGTGAACAATCCTACTGTGGAATGTACAAGGGCTACTTGGGTCGAAACACGTGCTACAGTTTAAGATCCTATGCAAGCATTTTAGTAAGTGCTCCGGTAAGATGGTGGCCCTTCAGAAGTAGGCTATTCACTCTAAAGTTGTGCTTAGGTTGTGGCAGTAGCCTACTGGTTCGTAAAGCTGACGTGTTAAATCTGTGGAACCACATGTCTGCGCCGTAAAGTTTTTTTAGATTCTTGCTATACCTCAGCTTGCATTATTGTATTGGCCTAATTATGTTAGACCTACACAAGTTAAGGAAGAGGCATATCGTGGTGTCGATAGTGAGCCACGCCAATGACACGATAAGATGAAAACTAAATACACTGCCCAGAGGTAAAAACCAGTCATGTCCTCTTATCGAGAAGAGATGTACAGAAGGTGAAATGTTCTTGTCTCGAAACTCCATCAAAATCACCGTCAGGGAAAGCTTTCCACTTTGACCTGCCATACCTGGAATTCCTGTTGTGGACACAGTCTAGAACCAAATCATCTGTTGTGCCTGCCGAGTAGACTATTGACTGGCTGTTTATTTCGACCGAAGGGAACCTCAAAGAATGTAAAATAACTTGATTGCCTACTTTGTTGCGCCTGGAGTCACGAATTTATCAAGCTCGTATCTTTATTTGTATACTGTATGGTTAATAAGTAACTATTGTGGCGCTGGAGAATAGGGGTAAAGACGACACAAACTATCTAAATTGCTCTGTCTATTGCTCACCTGGCGCCTTCGATATCTTACCTGATTTTATTACATGGAAGGCGACAGTGCGTCTGCAATAATGTTGGGAGGGAATTCTCCAGTAGATGTGTAAAACTTTGCGCCACCCAGCGGATACAGGACAAAGTACAAGCCAAAGCGCTAAAGTGCATAATAAATGATTACACTGGCGGCAGACGGGTGTCCTAATATGGGCCACAGACACGGATTCGTGTCATAGAACTGCCATGGATCTTCCATGCCTTGAAAACTGTCAGGTTATAACTCTGTTCGCTCGCAAATTGGCCTGTTTTGGATAAAACATAACAATTATACCCACTGAACAAAGGTAAAAGGACACCAAGAAGCCTTAGTTTTAACAGCAGCATAATGACTCGAGTTGTCCCATCCCAAGACAAGTTAACGTGCCTACTTAAAGGAGTCCCATGCGCGGCTGTGTCTCTGTGCGTGCGCGCAATCCCCAAACGCGAACAAATGACTCCTATATAAAACAAAAAAGGCATGCTAGAAAAGGGTTATTTTATTCCAAATGAGATGACAGATACATTCTTAAGACGGAGACCAAGGTTCCGAGCCCAAAAGTATTAACCTGGTAAATAATATTATTCTCTCATAATATTCTGTTAAACTGAACCAGAGTTCACAATTCCTCAAAACCTAGAATAAGTTACTAAATAGCCCCCTCTTTACAAACAAACGAACATTTTCGACATGAATGTTGCTTTGTTTGTTTGTCCTCTCATTGGTATCGAAGCTGCAATTGACTGTAACTTCTTTCCATTTTGAAACCGGTGTTCATAGTCGAAGTCAATCATTATTGTGTTTAATCCAGAATCTTGGACTACTTTGCTCCAGTAATTTAGAAGGGTGGTGATGATCACTTTATATGCCCTAACGATTGTCCGTTGCCTATCTGTAGCCTGTGTTTCATTGTTGAATATTTATTTGGGAGAGGCTGCATTTATTCCTTTACTGGCTGAAAAAAGAAGCAATGGTTGTATGTGGCAAAGTGATTTAACGTCCCTACTGCCGAGTGTTATTATAGGGC
>JAGFZM010005749.1:0-13623 GCA_017657215.1 Limnothrissa miodon
CCAAAGGATGTGAATATCTCTCTTTCTCTTCCAAACCAAAGGATGTGGATATCTCTCTTTCTCTTCCAAACCAAAGGATGTGAATATCTCTCTTTCTCTTCCAAACCAAAGGATGTGAATATCTCTCTTTCTCTTTCAAGCTGAAAGTCCAAGTTGATGAGTTGAGGAGTTATTAGGCATCTGATGGACAGGAGACGTAATAGGCCCAGCGGAGGCATGTGCATGTCTACCTCCCGCTTTCATGGCTCTAAAGTAAATGGAGCATTTTCAAACCCAGTCAATAAACACATCCCCTAATTAACTAAAATAGTTTTCATCAATACCTCTAACAAGTTATTGCAAGAATGGATGTAGGGCCTCCTTGACTTGCATGAAATGAATGACAGGCTGCAATCACTAAGAGGAGAGGGAGTTAATCACGTCTGCAGAAATGTCCCACTCACTACAGAGTCTTCATCCAACACAGGGATGCCTATCAATCAGCCTGCAATTATTGATATTCCTTAAATCCGTGGAATGGGTAGCACTAAGCATTCCCAAAGCATCCATCATTCCAATGTCTCTTGGACAGCAGGATGGTACACATGTCAATGAGGGACGCCTACACGTGTTCCTTTCTCTACACGCCTTCATCTTTTCCCAAATACAATCATTCACGGATTGGACACCGCCCTTCCACACACACACACACACACACACACACACACACTCAGCCCAAAGAGATTATTGATTCTCTGTCCCTCCTATTTCAAGTTAAGTCGTGTCCTGCACTCATCTATAGTCTCATTCATCACAGGACACCACAGGACTGTGTACATTCCAATGGCCGGCCATACAGGGAAATGGACGTCCCATCTGCTCACTGTAATATCAGAAGTCTTTTCACACATCTGACACCTAATCACAAGTGTCATATAATCCACAATAATCTCATTGGAAGTTACTCCGCATGTTGTTTCTCTAATCTCTACCATTCCAACTGATATACTAGTTCAATTACAGTTTACCGTGGTTCTTATCATGCTAACTCGGGGTTTGTCCTGTAATGATGCCCATCTATGTCTTAAGATGAATATTCCCACGCTATCCCACCAGACCACTAATGACATCACATCATATGATCTCATTGCATATACCTGTGTAATCCAGTGTTCACAGTACCTCATAGGGTGTTCCTATGATTGATACTAATCAAGGCAGATAGGAACAGTTTTTATATAGTCTATGAGTGAAACTTGTTTTGAGGAGTGTGCCACACAAGGCCTGGGACGTATTTATAGTATCATATTTACTGGCTCCCCAAGAGCCCTAACCTAGTAAAGCTTTCTATAGTGTATTGACCCACCTCACCTAAGGGATGCTGACTTCATTAAGTCTAGAGGCCGAGCACAATGGAGTGATTGCCGCTGTGTCACACTGCGTCCTATGGAAGGACCCCTCTTGCTAAACTCAGATGTCTCACACTGCTTCCAGGATACCTCCTGCTACACTGAGATGGGTGTAGAGAATAAACATATATCTGGCAAATGCTTGACACCCCTCTCCCTCACACACACACACACACACACACAAGCAAACAAACATATTCACCCACAAATAATTATACACGTGAAAGGGAGGCCATCTGGCTGAATGTCCCTCTCTTGTTCCTCCAGATCTTAATGAGTTCAATGACCCCATCAGAGTAAAAATAGTGCAGACAGCAGACTGGACACAAATGACACAAAGCTATTTTGCTAGTATGCCAAAGAGTTTCTCTAAATGACACAAAGCTATTTTGCTTGAATGCCAAAGAGTTTCTCTAAATGACACAAAGCTATTTTGCTAGTATGCCAAAGAGTTTCTCTAAATGACACAAAGCTATTTTGCTTGTATGCCAAAGAGTTTCTCTAAATGCTGCACTGTACAATTGTCTTCAAAGCTGATATGCTAATATGCTTTCTTTGCTGTAATTGTTCGTCTTGATGCATTTTTAAATACAAAGGCATACAGAAATGAACCCATAATATTAGTGGTGCGACCTGGGTGGTGAAAGTCTACTAATGTGACTGTCTAGCATTACACTTTACAAATGATGCATCTTCGGCTTTAGGCTACATGTCAAGGTCTCATATCAGAAGTATCAAATATTGGAGGGTCTAGATTGTTGCATTACGCCTACAAGCAGCATACAATGTTTCGTGACCGTATGAAGCATAAAAGGCACAAATGTGTGTCGCATTATATGTCATCTAATTTGTCATTAGAAACACAACTGATGAAGGAGGTCAATTTCGGAGGGATATTGTGAATTCGCTTAAAGTACAAAACTCACTTTTGCCTGTCAAATTATGTCACGTTTGGAGCACGAGTTGGAGCAATTGGCGGCTGAATTTGCCTGCCGTGTACACTAAGATGGCTTACTGACACTCACTGTTGTTTACCTGCAAATTACTCCGGTCTTGTTTGGTTGGTCGCAGTGCAAATTTGAGACTTTCGCTCTGAGGCCATTAAAACGCAGACAATGTAGGCCTTTCACTGTCATGCGATTTCACATTTCCACCGCTCCGCCCAATCATTTCGTCTCTATGGCAGTGCTAAAGTAGTCACTCATTTTATTTTTGTTTGGTTGTTTTTTGTTTTGTTTTGTTTTGTTTTGTTTTGTTTTGTTTTTGTTTTCGTCAGATTCGCACTGCAGTACAAGCTGAGTTACGGGGATATTCTTGATATTCTGCACCTATAAATATGTAGACCTTAAATGTGACTAGATCGAGCTACAAAATTATGTGCAGATATGATGTGCTTTTGCATACGGCTTTTGTGGTGGGCATTTACTTCTAATGTGTGTGTGTGTGTGTGTGTGTGTGTGTGTGTGTGTAAGAGAGAGAGAGAGAGAGAGAGAGAGAGAGAGATTATGCGTGAGAAAGGCGCCGTTGATCTGATTGATTGGTGTTATCAAAATGATTCCTCATCACCATGTGATAACACAAAGGCTATCTAATGCACACTGCTGCGTCAACCCATCTACAGGATGCATTTAGTCGAACTGCCAACTCTCAGACAGTAGACCAGGTTGCTATCTGCAAGGCTACCTAACAAAAGGCTGGATGAGTCAAGAGGTGAACGGGGTGTTTGCAGTGTGTTGGGAGTCTTTTTCGTATAAAAATAATGAACGGACCCGTATGAATTATGAATTCCTATGAATTAAAGAGTAAATCGAATAGTTTGGGCTGATAATCAGGCAGTCAATAAAAATAGTTCCTCGTTGTAATATTCCAGGTTACAATCGTAGCCTAATGTAAATGCAAATGTGAATACAGAATTATAAACGTTTAAAAACATGTGCAGTGCCTGTGTGTCTGTATATATTATTCGAGAACTGCATAGTCTACATTTCTGAAAAATGTGGGGCCGGTCATGACGCTTTGCGGACGAGGCAGTCGTGTCTTTTTTTCTTTCTACGGACAGCGCGAGCTAGGCTGGGGTTACTTTTCCTTCGCTGGGTCCCACAGACCGACCGATCTCTCTTGTCCTAATGATGTTGACATATTCACACAACATTGACTGAGGCACTGCTGTTTCGCGGCAGCATTAGAGTTTCCAAACACCTTTTTATAAGTCTGAAGTCTGTCCCCTCCACCCGACCTGTTAAAACCACGCCTACGAAGCCCCACAATTGGTCCGAAAGCGTCAAAGAGCCAATCAACAGAGCCCAGCTTCTCGTAACACGCAACACATCCACACAGTTTGAAGCCTATGGGGTACAGAAGCGCTAGGGATAGCTTGGTGCTGGAACCTACCACCTCTTCTCCGTCAACGGACTCTTTCTCCGCATACTTCTTCACTGAAATGTGTGTGTGCGTGAAAGAGAGAGGAAGAAAATGTGTGTGTGCGTGTGAGAGTGTATGCCTTGAACAAGTAAAGACAGGGGAATTACTCTGCACCATCGAAATATTTCAACACATCGCGTCTGCTGGAAGACTGAAGCTAGTACAAGTGAACACATTTTAAAAGGAATGTCGATATTGTAAACAACAGCCAGGAAAACTGAGTGGCTACAAACAGCAAAAGGGACTCTGCTCTCGATTTAATTCGAAAATTCTCAACGACACAGTTTATTGAAGAACATCAACGCACGTCAACATTTGCAGACAAACACCGCCGAAGATTAATGGATCATTTTTCTTTGCAACTGGACATTTTAGTGGAATTCAGTTCACATTAGTAAAGAGTTATTATCTAAAATCACTGGATTCCTATTTGCGAATTAACCACTTTGGAACCGAGAAACAGACTTTTGAATACGCGAAAATCTTTCTCAACAACTATTATAATAATAGCGTTTATCTCTAATAGCTTACCACCATATTTGTGATCAGGACTTGAATGAGCCTCCTGATGAGAGATCCAGTCATACAAGGAACAAGTATGGCATACCATCCGTTTTTACCTCACCGGGGTCCGGAATTTGCCATGAGTGCAATGTTGGGTCACCAACCTCCCTTCTTTCCGGCTCTGGCGCTACCTCCGAATGGCTCCCTCTCTCTCCCGGGCGCCCTGGGGAAGCCAATCATGGACCAGTTGATGGGTGCCGCCGAGACCGGCCTCCACTTCTCCTCGCTCGGGCACCAGGCTGCTGCAGCTCATCTGAGGCCTCTCAAAACTTTGGAGCCTGAGGAAGAGGTAGAAGATGATCCGAAAGTTCATTTGGAAGCGAAAGAACTTTGGGAGCTCTTCCATAAGAGAGGCACTGAAATGGTTATTACGAAGTCAGGAAGGTAAAACAAAAGTTCTTGTACAATTACAGACACAAATAATTGACTAAATTAAATATAAAATATTGCTATATGCTATTTTTGCTGACACCCGCCGACTTGAATCGATTTATTGATGAAGTCCTGGAAATGCGTCACATACATCATATCACAATTATTTTGCCACATTGCAAAAATACTTTACGTAGATTGCAGGTAGGCTTTCTGTGTTATATTTATAAAAACGTACCTTCCTAAACCGAACTCAATCATGTTCAATCATGAGAACATTTGCGAACAGAAACACACCTACGATTTAAACAGAACTGCCTTGTGGTTGAAAACATTATCGTAAAATTGTGCGCGTCTTTAGGTTTCATTCTTTCAATAATGACAAACTTACATGGATTATTTTAGCCTATTTGGTGTTGTGACATTTCCTTAGAACTTACGTGTAATATACAGCTCATCTCTATCTGAAAGCGATTTTTAATATTTGTTTCGTTTCAATATTCCTCTTCCAAATGTAATAGCCTTAATATAGGCTATACATATTTTAATTTGACTGGGCCGCCTACTTCTCAAAGGTCGAGGCCTAATAGTAGGCTATCCCGAGCTACGTGAGAAGCAAGATGGCAAAATTATGCTGCGGATAGTTTTTATGCTTTCAGGACACGATTTGTTGAAACTTTGAGAAACTGAAGTCAGTTACACACAAATGGTGGCTGATGTTTGTCTCTATGATCACTTTGCAGGCGGATGTTCCCCCCGTTTAAAGTGAGGTGCACTGGCCTGGACAAGAAAGCCAAGTACATTTTGTTAATGGATATTGTGGCGGCTGACGACTGCAGGTATAAATTTCATAACTCCCGCTGGATGGTGGCAGGAAAGGCTGACCCTGAAATGCCAAAGAGGATGTACATTCACCCGGACAGTCCGGCCACTGGTGAGCAGTGGATGTCCAAAGTCGTTAATTTTCACAAGCTGAAGCTGACAAACAACATCTCAGACAAGCATGGCTTTGTAAGTGAAATATTGTATTTGTTATTATTATTATTATTATTATTATTATTATTATTATGCCTATTATACCATTATGCAGGTTAATCTGTATATGCATCAGTGTCAGAGACCTCTAACTAAATTGCATTGTCAGCATTTTGTCTTTGTGCAACTGCATAAATAGTTTTATTTTTAAAAAGTCAGAATCTTTGAGCTACTTGAAAAAAATACATGTTTATGAGTTGCACTGAAATATTTATTTACGAGCAGTGACTTGACAAAATGTTATGTGTAGTGTGTAAAGTGAAAGTGTTTGCTTCTATCTTTAATACCCAGCATTGTTTCCTGTCGCAGACGATACTGAACTCCATGCATAAGTACCAACCGAGGTTTCACATAGTGAGAGCAAACGACATTCTGAAACTTCCGTACAGCACGTTCAGAACCTATGTTTTCCCCGAAACTGACTTCATTGCAGTTACTGCATACCAAAATGACAAGGTGGGTTAAAGCACATGTTTGTTTTCATTTAACTATTTATGAAGTTATCCTCGTTTTACATAACTCATGTGTGCGGAGATTTTCTCTTTGCCACGGATAAACAAAAGCCTCTAATCCTACGAGAAAATGCATTCGTGCCCTCAGTTAGTCTACCCTTGGAAACAATACAGATGTTACCTTTGGTTTGAATGTAGCCAAGTGCATTTGGCAATGCTCAAAGGAAAGGCCAAGTAAGGCCTACCCACTGTGTTACCAGTTCACGGGCTTCATCTACTGTACCAATGTGGGCAGACATCTCAGGAATGTCTTACAGGTTATCTTAATTATATTTAATCACATGGGGTCGAATATTTGGCGAACAACCCAGACTTTTTGACTACTGCTGTGCCTGCAGAAGAGCAGGGGTAAAGACAAACGCAAAAGAAACAAGAGCAGTTGGTTACAACAGACTGGAGCAAATCATAATTTAACTTGGAAATGCGTTTCTAAAATCCTTCTAAAAGTAGGTCATGTTAACCGTCCATTGAGGCGCTGTCCTCAATGTAAATGTAAAGGTCAGCTGGTTCAACTATGAATCGGGTGATTGACACTGGATAGAGGACGTGTCGTGCTAGCTCTTTAATTATGTCTCGGTAAGTTTTGATTGGAGTCAAAGTGAAAGAAAAAAAAGATTTTGGGGCGGAGAGTGAGTGGGTTTGCATGGCCGCGCGCGCGAGCCCGCGACAGTGTGTGTGTGTGTGTGTGTGTGTGTGTGCGCGCGGGGGGGGGGGGGGGGGGGTGGTAATAAAGGTCTTAATTCATTTGAATTTATAGTTATACGCTTTTTTATTTATAGTTATAATATTTTATAGGTAGGTACAATATGCTCATCTGATATCATAGGTAATTTAATGCAAGACATGGGCCCATGGAGACATTTTAAAAAGTACAGAATGTGTTTCTGGGACTGGGCACTTTTACACTTACATACATACACGGCGTTTCCTGCCTTATACAGTGTTCAGATGAATGGCCATTGCATTAATTTGAAATATTGTTGCTTTTCAGATAACACAGCTAAAAATCGACCACAATCCTTTTGCAAAAGGCTTTCGTGACACTGGCAATGGACGGCGAGAGAAAAGGTAACACAGACCCTTTAAAATCTATGTTTATTTCACTGTTATGTGTGATATGCTTTTAGCTTAAATAAACACATTTTATGTTCTTCAAACAGACATGCTTAGGTATCCGATCACACGGCGTAGGTCTTTAGGCTGATATTTGGCTAAACAGTCAACTGAATGAACTGTTTCATGGAGTGACACATTCTGCAAAAACATCGGGAATTACCGATTGTCAACCGATCCATCTCAAATAGTTATCTTCTCCTCTTTCTTCGTTAAAGGAAACAACTGGCACTGCAATCCATGCGTTCCTATGAGGAGCAACAGAAAAAAGAGAACGGTGCGTCAGACGACTCTTCGGGTGAGCAGGCTCCGTTCAAGGGTTTTCGTCAGGATTCTTCTCCCGCGGTATCAACCGTGGGGCCACCGAATCTGAAAGGTAGGCTATGTCTCTACAGTAGGCTACAAACAAGATTTTAACTGGATAAATGGCGACACATGTATAGCCATATCTGGTGGAGGACGTTAATAAAAATCACAAAATAATAAAAATTGTGCACATTTTAATTAAATGTCCTGCCTATCACCAGGCCAGAATTACAAATATTTCTGCACAGAACACTGTCCATGCAAAGAATTCTGTTTAACACGTTTTTATATAGGCTACACGATATACACGATATAGGATTTGCCAGCAGACACTAGATTAAAATAACATTACACGACATGACTGTCTAAACCGTCTACAAAGTCAGCGGTAGTTATTTCAGCCAGGCCTGTGACATGTAGAAAACAAGATAGGGCTCAATGAACAAATGATTGATGTGTTTCCAATGGTTTTCAAGAAGCATGTTTGCTTCTTTACCTCAGGTCTAAAGACAAGCAGAAAGAGAACTTAGTATCAGACACAATTCAAAATACTGTTTATTTATTCATATTTTGCCTTTTTTTGTTGTTTGTTTTTAAAGATTTCTGTGACAGCGATGAGGACAGCGACGACGAAAGCAAAGACGAACACTTGAAAGAAGGGCCAGACTCTAGTAAAATCTCTACCACTACTGAGGATGCAAAGGACCACGAAGCGAGCCCCTCCAAAGCTCACTTCATGGATACCGATTCTTCATGCCGTTCTCGGGAAAGCGCCACGAGGACTGAGAAAAGCCAGGCAGACTCGAGGCAGAGCCCGGTCACCGTTATCTCTAGCACCACTCGATCGGGAGAAGACATTAAAAGTCCTACCCGTGAACACAGCAAAGTAGACGAGTGCAGCAGGTCTCTCGGCAAGGACAGCTACATACCCTTGACTGTACAGACGGACAGCGGCGCACACTTAAACCAGAGCCACTTGCACAACTTTGGATTTCCGTCAAGTCTGGCAGGACAACAGTTTTTTAATCATTTGGGTGGCGCCCATCCTTTCCTCCTGCACCCCAGCCAGTTTAATATGGGAGGCGCGTTTTCGAACATGGCTGCGGGCATGGGCCCCTTGCTGGCGGCTGTATCCTCCGGAGGCGTGAGTACCATGGACACGGCGAGCATGGCGTCACCCTCTCAAAGCCTGACAGGAGCCCCGGGACTGCCTTTTCATCTGCAGCAACATGTCTTGGCATCACAGGTAAAAACCTGTTTATCTTCATTAGCGAAATCAGTAACACGTATAAAGTCTGTTATTGTTTGGAGGTAAAATAGACCAATACAACACCTTGTGTCAAGTTGTGGACGAATGTTTTATAGTAATCATGTTGTGAATAAGATTGTGCGGCTTAAACACAAACTAAAATCATAAGGCAGGAAAAAAACGTTTCAACTATCCCAGACAAACTTTGACTCAGAGTAATTGCATCATTACATTTTTGGGGACATGAATATACAGTGTATATGTGGTGAATATACAGTGTGTATGTGGTGACAGATAGGCCTAACCGTTGCAGTACCGTTTGTTGTTTTTATTCATAACAGTAGGCTGTTCATTTTTGCATATATAATGCCATATGTTTCATTATTTTCAATCTACGCTCACGTTCAGTCCACGGGTTAGAGGAGGAGGCATTTTAATAATATGGAAGTTGTGTGTAGATTTGAGAACATTAATTATTTCGGCATTTAAAGGGGAAAGGCCTCGTATTAAAACGGTTCGCTGAAATGGGGAGGGGGAAACAGCCAGGCTCTAAATACAGAACATATTCGAAGTTTCCTTTCAAGTTTTATTGCAAATATACTGTTAATGTGGCTGTGCTTTTGCGTGGTTCTGCATGGCTAAATAGCTTAGACAATATTCGAGGAAGCATTGATGACGCCGAATTTACAGAATAACGCCGAAACCTGCTGCTGTGGGAAATGAAAGCTGCATATGAATTCCCTCAGATTATTTTCTTCAGTCGACTTAAAAAACTTTCAAAGGATGATCCACTAGTTTGTGTGTCACGTGTGACCCAAGCTGGATTTAAATCAAATTCAGCATTGTACTAAAAAAGTCCACAGCGATTATAATCTGTGACATATAAACTTATTATCACCAAAGTTTCTAACTGCTTGTTTGTCTGTCTGCAGGGCCTTGCCATGTCTCCATTCGGAAGTCTCTTCCCCTATCCCTACACGTACATGGCAGCCGCTGCAGCCGCCTCTTCTGCAGCCACCTCGTCAGTTCACCGCCATCCGTTTCTAAACGCAGTGCGTCCTCGGCTCAGATACAGTCCCTACCCCATTCCTATGAGTGTCCCGGATAGCAGCACTCTGCTCACTACCACCATGCCAGCGATGGCCAGCAGCGCAATGGAAATGAAAGGGGATGGGATGGCTTCAAGTCCTGTGTCTGCTACCCTGGACTCGACCTCGGAGGTCACCAGTCGATCCTCGACCATATCGTCCGGATCGGTGTCACTGTCACCAAAAACTTGTTCAGAAAAAGATTCCACCAACGAATTGCAGAGCATCCAGCGCCTGGTCAGCGGACTTGACTCAAAACAAGACAGAGCTCGAAGTGTCTCTCCCTGAGTGTCTGCTTATTTTGTTAGCTGATGTTTAAAATTACCAAGATGCTATGAGAACGCTGGTGCAAATGAGTACGACAGCGAATGCGGGTTTACAACACGGACATATTTAAATAAAAAAAAAGTTTAGATTTTAAAATGCACTTTGGCAGAAAAAAAAAACAAGAAAACATCTATGAATAATGCTCTATTGTTAAATTAATCAGTATCTTCGATTTTTCTGTTTTTTAATACCACACAAGTATTGAAACTGAATGGTTGGAGAGGTTGTGACACACATAGGCCGAAATCGATGAAGTTGCTGCTGTGTACTGTCTGTGTTCTATGTTTTAATTAGGAGGTAACGAAAGCGAGTTTTATTTAATGTGCACTCTAAATTGGTTATCAGTTGAGTTATTATCCCTTTATCCTATAAAGACTGCTGTGTTTGATATATGGATTGAATAACTATTTGAATTTGATAGTTATTGTCATGATGGGGAAGCTTTGCATGCCCTACAGAAAACCGCCGGTGACTGATAACGGCAGGTTGTGTACCTCGATGACGACCAAATGAACATTACACTATTAAAGGTAACTGTACACACAGGAGGTGGACACTGCAATTAAAACTAAGTTTCTTTCCCACGTGCTATTGACATGATTGAATCAATTGATCAGGATTCGATCCACGGTTATAGGGCGGACGTGTGCACGTGTGTGTGTGTGTGTTTATAATCATATTAGACCACAGATGGCTTATGTTTACCTAGTTACGGTAATGACATAAGTCAAAAGCATGGCAGTCCTTAGGCATCTGCTCTCACATTGCTTACCGTGTCTAGCACTAATTACAATTGGGAAAAGGGAATCTGAAACAATCGCAAGGGTAGCAATGGCTATAATGTAAATACTGATATACAAATATTTATGTAATTATTTCATATGGATATTGCGTGTAAATATAACGGAGTTGTTTGTTTTGGGGAAATGTCTTTAATTTATTGTTGATATACCTGTGTAAAATAGTTTGTGAACTATTATCTTTGTTTATGCCATCCACATTTTCATCTTCTATTTCAAATGACAGAATTGATCTGTTCCTAAACACACAGCGTTTTTTTCCTTCGCCGATTCAACCATGTGCCATCGTTCCATTTCTTGTTGTCTCTGTGTTGAAGTGCTACTGTGCAGACTGATTAAACGCGACAGCAAACTACACCAATGGCTTGAAACTATTTAGAAATTTCTTTAATTGAAAAAAAAACAACGTTCGTCTGTGTGTTCAAATGAAAATGATAATTTCCCTAATGTATACTGCAGTTTAAAAGCAAAAGTGCCGCATCTCATTTACGTATGAAGGTTTGTTTTCATTTGTTACTACAGTTCTCATCGGGTTATGTTGTATTCGATTTTTGTCTAGTTTACAACACCAACAATGTTTTCTTGAAAGTTTCAATAAAAATGTCAAAACGCAGTCTGTATAGCCTACCCTATGCTTCTCGATTGTGAACAATCCTACTGTGGAATGTACAAGGGCTACTTGGGTCGAAACACGTGCTACAGTTTAAGATCCTATGCAAGCATTTTAGTAAGTGCTCCGGTAAGATGGTGGCCCTTCAGAAGTAGGCTATTCACTCTAAAGTTGTGCTTAGGTTGTGGCAGTAGCCTACTGGTTCGTAAAGCTGACGTGTTAAATCTGTGGAACCACATGTCTGCGCCGTAAAGTTTTTTTAGATTCTTGCTATACCTCAGCTTGCATTATTGTATTGGCCTAATTATGTTAGACCTACACAAGTTAAGGAAGAGGCATATCGTGGTGTCGATAGTGAGCCACGCCAATGACACGATAAGATGAAAACTAAATACACTGCCCAGAGGTAAAAACCAGTCATGTCCTCTTATCGAGAAGAGATGTACAGAAGGTGAAATGTTCTTGTCTCGAAACTCCATCAAAATCACCGTCAGGGAAAGCTTTCCACTTTGACCTGCCATACCTGGAATTCCTGTTGTGGACACAGTCTAGAACCAAATCATCTGTTGTGCCTGCCGAGTAGACTATTGACTGGCTGTTTATTTCGACCGAAGGGAACCTCAAAGAATGTAAAATAACTTGATTGCCTACTTTGTTGCGCCTGGAGTCACGAATTTATCAAGCTCGTATCTTTATTTGTATACTGTATGGTTAATAAGTAACTATTGTGGCGCTGGAGAATAGGGGTAAAGACGACACAAACTATCTAAATTGCTCTGTCTATTGCTCACCTGGCGCCTTCGATATCTTACCTGATTTTATTACATGGAAGGCGACAGTGCGTCTGCAATAATGTTGGGAGGGAATTCTCCAGTAGATGTGTAAAACTTTGCGCCACCCAGCGGATACAGGACAAAGTACAAGCCAAAGCGCTAAAGTGCATAATAAATGATTACACTGGCGGCAGACGGGTGTCCTAATATGGGCCACAGACACGGATTCGTGTCATAGAACTGCCATGGATCTTCCATGCCTTGAAAACTGTCAGGTTATAACTCTGTTCGCTCGCAAATTGGCCTGTTTTGGATAAAACATAACAATTATACCCACTGAACAAAGGTAAAAGGACACCAAGAAGCCTTAGTTTTAACAGCAGCATAATGACTCGAGTTGTCCCATCCCAAGACAAGTTAACGTGCCTACTTAAAGGAGTCCCATGCGCGGCTGTGTCTCTGTGCGTGCGCGCAATCCCCAAACGCGAACAAATGACTCCTATATAAAACAAAAAAGGCATGCTAGAAAAGGGTTATTTTATTCCAATTGAGATGACAGATACATTCTTAAGACGGAGACCAAGGTTCCGAGCCCAAAAGTATTAACCTGGTAAATAATATTATTCTCTCATAATATTCTGTTAAACTGAACCAGAGTTCACAATTCCTCAAAACCTAGTTTTGTTACTAAATAGCCCCCTCTTTACAAACAAACGAACATTTTCGACATGAATGTTGCTTTGTTTGTTTGTCCTCTCATTGGTATCGAAGCTGCAATTGACTGTAACTTCTTTCCATTTTGAAACCGGTGTTCATAGTCGAAGTCAATCATTATTGTGTTTAATCCAGAATCTTGGACTACTTTGCTCCAGTAATTTAGAAGGGTGGTGATGATCACTTTATATGCCCTAACGATTGTCCGTTGCCTATCTGTAGCCTGTGTTTCATTGTTGAATATTTATTTGGGAGAGGCTGCATTTATTCCTTTACTGGCTGAAAAAAGAAGCAATGGTTGTACGTGGCAAAGTGATTTAACGTCCCTACTGCCGAGTGTTATTATAGGGC
>JAGFZM010005750.1:15275-17775 GCA_017657215.1 Limnothrissa miodon
AAAAAAAAAAAAAACGACATCAAAAAGTACAAATAAACAACAATATAAAAATAGCCTCCTAGACACCTTCAAAACAAATACAACAACATGAAAAAAAAATCCTCTTTGATACAGAAATCGCGTTCGCGGTCTATACATGGCATTGCTGTACAGAAACAGGGGAGAGAACCAATCAAAAAAACCCACAATGCCACACACAGTCACTGACAAGAGAGGGTGCAGAGAAAGACAGAGGAGGAGGAAGAGGAGGCAGAGGAGGAAGAGGAGGGAGGAGAAAGAGAGAAAAAGGATGGAATGAAGAATAGAAATGAATGGAGGGAGTGAGGATAGGGCGACTGAAAAAGAAAACTATACAGGATAACAAGCAAAATACAGGAAAACAAGTGTTACATAGAAAAATAAAGATGAAAGAAAAAGGGAAAAAAAATATCTAGGGAGATTGCAGAAACCGAAAGTGCAGAATTACATGTGTGATCAGAACAAAATGCTGTCTGTCTTGCAACATAGAACAGTTTTTTTCTCCTTTACCAATAATAATAATAATAATAATAATAATCATCATCATAATCATTCTAATCGTAATAACAATAAAACTTCTTTTACAGAAAACAGTAATAACAATAATGATCATAATCTCTACATGAACATTAGCCATAAAAATGCATCTTTAAAAAAAAATGAAGAGAAAGAATGACACAAAGGAAGAGGGAGAAAAACAACAGGGGAGAGAGAGGAAAGAAGGAGAGAGAGAGAGAGAGCTGGTTGCTGTCCTACGTGATCTCCATTTCACTAAGCTCCACTGGAGGGCTGAGAGTGTCCACTGTGCCCCCACCCGTCCACCCCCCCAACCCACCCCTTGCCAGCATTGGGCCACTCTGAGAAGGGAGGCTTCAGAGGCTTTGAGATCACAGCCTGCTCCGGAATGATCCACTGAAACACAGTAGGGGGGTAAGGGGTACAAGATATAGGCAGGATGGGGGGAAAGGAGGAAGCGCACCCAAATAAACCCCTCAACCCCCAGCACAGGCTTATGTGAATACTTTGGGTTTGTATCTGTATGTCACACGTCCGTCAGTATGTAAGCAGTTCGTTATGTAATGTGAATGTGCAGTGTGTTGTGTTGAGAGTGTGTCTTTGTGTGTGTGTATGTATGTGTGCTTGTACAAGTTCTAAGTGTGTGTAAGACTGTAATATGCCTTAAAAACTTGCCACTGCATGTTGCTAAGGCAACGGTTAAGAGCAGGAGCGTGAGAGGAGAGGGTGGCTGGTAGGAGGCAAGGAGGCGGAGCAAAAGAGGTAAAGAACCCCCCCCCCCCTCCACCCCCCCCCAAAAAAAAAAAAAAAAAAAAGAAGAAAAACAGAAACAACCCAAACAGAAACAGCCAATGGGGTGAAGGAGAGGGACAAGGTAGAAGAAAAGGGGGCGGAGCGTGGGCAGAGCGTCCTACTGCCTATCCAGTCGGATGGAGGAGCGAATGAAAGGACAAGAGCCAATGGCAATGATCGTTTGGTTAATGTACAGAGGTGGCAGGCAAATGAAGGGGGAGCATGGCGGCTCGTGCCCCCGCTCCCCCTCCGTTTCAAACACCTGTCCACCCAGATGACCCCTCCCCCCCCCCCCCCGCGGTGCCCCCTCCAGACAGACAATGGCGGTTTGGCATGAAGCTGATCTACACAGGTGGGCTGATGTGGATGTTTTAAACACAGCAGACGCCCCTGTGGGAGAAGGAGAAGACAAGTGAAGATCAGAGGAGATCTGGCAACAGCAGAAGATCTGGCTCTCTTTTTTTTTTTTATCTATTATTAATGAATATTATTTCTGTTCTAAACGGTGGAAAGAGGATCAGAAGAGCTGAGTCCTTGTTTCTTCATTTTCTATTACAATTTCTAGGTAATGTCTAAGTGTCAAAAAAGTTTAAAATAATAATAATAAAGCACACACACACACACACACACACACACACACACACACACACACACACAAACACACACCGTAGCACCTTTAAAACTTGCAGAGCGTCATCACTGCCTGATGCATCCTCCTCTTCCTCCTCTCGCTGGCCAGTATGACTAAGGCTCCTCTGCTGCTGACTAATGTTTCGAGCGCGTCCTGAACGCTGATTCAGCTGTGCGGTCTATTTTAACACGCCATCTTAACACTTTGTGCTTTTGTAGCCCACACTCTCTGCAGCCCTCTCCACCCCATGCTGTGCCTCATCTGACTCTACGTGAGACCTGGAGGTTTGGATGTGCTGTTCTGTGCTGTGCTACTCCAACAAAGTGGACCCAAAGCGTATGCCTCTCATTCATCCATTCACCTGCCGGTGGCGGAGGCTGCCATGTAAGGTGCCATTGTAGTATAAAGAAATTGTAGTTAATATAACAATTCTGTATTGCAACTATATTGGTTGTTCCATATGTCACAAACCTGTGACCAACCCTGTTTGAGCACCCCGTTGTCTAACCAAGTCCATCACCGTGTGACCATTGTTTCTGTTGC
>JAGFZM010005750.1:20275-29725 GCA_017657215.1 Limnothrissa miodon
CACACACGCACACCTATTACTTTATTTCGCCTCATTCTACACCCCTCTATCTTTCTTATGCACAAGACAGACAATTTCTGTAATTTCACAACATTTTGTTTAAAATTATAAAGTTCCATGATTCCTTGATTGGTTCCTAGGTCTCAGCAGATGGCCCCCATTCTACACCCCTCTCTCTTCTTTTTATGCACAACAGACAACCAACATCCCAGTGTACAGAAAGTGTGAGTGTCTCATGTACTTGTCTGGTCTCGGCGGATGGCGGCGCTACTCACATAAGCATCGTCGCAGGTCTGGATGGTGTGGTGGCGCTGCAGGGGCCCCCGGGCCCGGTACCCGTCCCCCTGAGGGCCCCTCTGGGCCCCGTAACCAACGCCATTGTGATCAGGGCCCTCCATCGCCTGGCCCACCGCCGTCCGACACTCCACATGCTCAGTGCCAGAGTCTGCAGGAGAGGGGGGTGGGGGGTGGGGGAGGAAAGGAGAGATGAAAAGAGGGAAGAGGAGGAGAGGAGAGCGGAAGAGAAGGGAGCAGAGGGGAGGAGAGGGGGTGGGGGTAGAGGAAAAGAGAGGAGAGGAAAGGGGAGTTATGCTGGATACAAGAGTGCACCTGGGCTTTTAGATGAGATTACAGGACAACCTGGATGGGATTTTTGAAATTTGCTGCTACTGTGCTTAATATTCTTTATTTATTTTCAGGCTTATTTTTCGCTTGAGGTTACCCAATGTGAAAAGAGGGGGAAAGGAATCAACTTAAGCTTAGTGATTTTTGTTATGCAACCTAATAAAAGATCAAATTGAGGTAGCATTTTAAAATATGTAAATATATTAAAAAAAAAAAAAAAAAATTTTTAAATAAATCATGTTATGTTAACATGTTATGTTAAAAAATGTTATGTTAACAGACAGGAACCTTTAAATGAGCAAAAAAAAAAAAAACCCTTTATTAACTCCTGATTCTGAAACAATGCAGCACGCTGCAAGCAATCCATTAAAAAACACAGCTAATGTACAGTAGACAGCTGCAGACTGAGTCGTTTGCTTGGATGATGGAGTTGTAACTCAGTGACTGTGTGTGTGAGTGTGTGTGTGTGTGTGTGTGTATAGTATGTATGTATATATTCAGTGTGTGTGAATAACTGACTTAAGTATGTGTGCATGTATGTATGTATGTATGTATTCAATGTGTGTGTGTGTGTGTGTGTGTACATGCATACGTGTGTGTGTGTCTCTCACCCCTTGCAGTGGCGCTCCTCATGTAGGCGTGTCTGTGCGTGGGCGAGGCGTAAGGGGGCGTGGCTCCCCGCGGCGGACCCAGCAGCTCATGGGGCTCCACACACGCCTTGGCCAACAGCCCCTCGTGCCCGTGCCCGTAGCCGCCTGGCACCTCATCCTCCTCCATGCTCTCCGAGTGTGCCAAGCCACCAGGGGGCGCCGTGGGGCAGTCGGGCCGGATCTGTAGCAGCGGGTGATACTGCTGGCCCAGGGGCTGGGCGCCGGGAACCGGGGCGGGCTGCTCCAGTCCGTCTGCCGCCTGACCCAGCTGGCGCAGCAGGAGCAGGTCGCTGTAGTCCTGGGGCCCGGCGGGCGGCGTTGGCGCGGGACGAGGGCTCTGGCGCTTCAGCAGCGCGGCCAAGTCCTGCGGAGGCAGCCGGGGGTCGTGGCCCGTAAGGGAGTGGCGCGGGGACAGCAGGCCCTGCAGCGTGGGCGTGACGTGCGGCTGCGCCTGCCGCTGGTACTCCATGGGCGTGGGCGAGAGCAGTGCCTGCTGCAGGGCTGAGGGACTGCCGTAGCCGCCCACGGGGCCCGCGCCAACGGGGCTGGTACCCTGGTAGCCCTCCAGCCCGGGCACCTTGAGTGAGGCGGCCTGCAGGTAGGGGTTGTAGCCGCCCACCATACTGGCACCGCCGCCGCCCACCCGCGCACCCTCGCCAAACAGGTGCGGGTTGAACTGGGACTGGTCGTACGCCGCAGAGGTGCAGTGGAACCGACTCAGGCTGCGGCTGCGGGGAGGAGGGAGAGAATAAATGAGTGGCCTGAGGATACACAGATTGGGTGCGTGCAGAGAAAAGAAAGAAAGAAAGAAAGAAAGAAAGAAAGAAAGAAAGAAAAAGAATAAAAGAAAAAAGAAAAGAAAAAGGAAGGAGGACTAACAGAGAAAGGAGGACTAAAAGAGATATATAAACCTAGGATCTCTGCTATGCACACAGTCACACAGTCAGCAGGACGTACATCCTGCATAACACTGTATATCAAGATGCTGTGGACAGGCCATCAACTCCCATGCCAGGCCCTCCCTCATAGAGACACATGATCTGTGTCAATCACCCTCACCCATCCCCCCCACTCCCCCCCCGCGCACCGCAACCCCACACCCAACCCCGCCATACAGTCCCCCCACCCCCCCACACACACACACACACGCGCGCGCGCACATAGAGAGACAGACAGACACACACACACGCACGCACAAGCACACACATCTCGATTTACAGTGAGCAGGCCTACACAGATTATTTGAGGGGAACGATAGTGTCATAAACACAGGCTACATGGCTCCAAAAGCAATAAGGCACAGACAAGATCACATTCACTGAACAGGCTCAATGTCACACAAGGAGCACGACAGGAATTACATTTCTTTTCCAATCGCTTCCCTTCCCAGAACTTTACGACGACCGTTCAGTGAATGTCAACACACACACAGATATACTGTACACACACACATATACACACACAACCACAATCTCATCACTGGGTCCTAAAGGAGACCACGGGAGATTCTTCTGGAATTTGCCGGAAATGTCTCAACACATAGCGGAGGGGGCAACCACTAACGCTACAGGTTAGCTGGCCACTTACAGTGAAGGTGTGGACCAGGAGCTCGTGACAGATGAACACGGATTCGAGGCCAAGTCTTCTATTAATCCCTTGGCTGACGGCCCATTTTCTCTAAGGCTTTTCCCACATGTCTATTTGTTCATGCCATTATAAATCTATTTATATCCTAAAAAAACATGTGCTGGGATATTTAACAAAGATTCATTTCTACAGTACATTCAGATAATACAGCACTCAACACTTTTATTTTAGCAAACTAACTTCCCAACTAACATGGGGTTTTTAGTTTAATCTTAGAACTCAAAGCAAAACAAAACCAAATAAAACAAGGGTTGCACTGTAAGTGACCTATATAGGAGTGTGTGTCTGAGATATTATCAGCACATAAGAGTGTTTGTCTTGCTTTTGCAAAAACCAAACGCAACAGGAAGAACGAGAGGAAGTCCACTTGATTGATGTGTCAGCTGACGCGAGGCAGAGGAGGCGGCAGCAGAGGGGAGCGGTGAAAGAGGCAGTGATGAGGAGGAGGAGGAGGATGAGGAGTACAAACAAAGAGGTCAAAGGTCACCTGTGCGTCTCTGCGTTGTCGGCACTCAGCTGCTTGCCCAGAACGCGGTGGCCGCATGGCGTGGACAGGAAACCCTGCCGCTGAGTCCCGCCCCCCAGCTCCACATCCTGCACCTGGATGGTCACCTGCTGCTGCTGGGGAAGGCCCTGGGCCAATCCCACGGCTCCGCGGGTGGGACCTGCTGGCGGCTGCTGCTGCTGATTGGGCAGAGCCATGCGGGGCAGGCTGGTGGGGGGCGGGCTCCCTCCCGAGGGCTGGTAGAGGGAGGGAGCATGCTGGTACTGCACTCCAGGCATTCCACCTGCGCGCACACACACACACACACACAGACACACACATACACACACACAGGAAAAAAAATGTAAAAACAAAAAAAAGAGCCCAAATCAAAGAGCGAAATAAGAATTCTGATTTTGTGTCCGTGGTGCTGTGGAAGACAGGAGCCACCCACCGTGTCCTTGCATCATCCCTGCACTCCCGGGAGGCGGGCTCTGATTGGGCGGCCTGAAGAGGTGGTTGCTGGGATGTGTAGGCGGAGGACTGGAGGGCTGGATGCGCAACCTGAGGAAACAGACAGAAACCGGAGAGCAAGGGAGGAGAGAGAGAGAGGGAGAGGGGAGATTGAGGAGTGGAGAGAGATGGAAAGAAAAAAATAAGGGAGTTGGAACTTGCATGCAATTGCAAGATTTAAAAATAAAATAAATAAATAAATATCTCACAAGCTGGAAAAGGTTGGGCACCCCTGGTTTAGGGCATTGCTGCTAAAAAAATATTGTAAAAGAGGGCTGCAACTGAGTGTGTCCAACAAATTAACACCTTTTGTGTTTGGGTGTGTGTGTGTGTGTATATGTGTGTGTGTGTGTGTTTCTGTGCACTTACCTCTGTAGCTGGTGAGTAAGATGGCCTGGCTGGCTTTCTCCATGTCCCAATGACAGGGCCTACGGCAGGGCGGAGGGATCAAAATTAAATACCAAGACCTCATCCCACCATATAAGATCTCACACAAGACATCACTAAACACCTGCACTACCCACCTAACGGTGGTCCTGATTACATAAAATAAGATTAAAGCAACGGAACGCAGTGAATTCATATGGATTTAGTAGAGAATTACACAGTGAATCTGTTATGTAATGGAGAATATCTGTGCTGATGGAAATGAATGGATGGCACTTCAGATAATATCAGTTTAGCCTGCACACAGACAGCAGCGCATTGGGCCCAGCCGCCAGGTACACAGCGTTATGAAATACAAAAAGGCTGTGCAGTTACTCAAAATAAAATGTTTAATTTCATCAGAGACGTCTATACACACTATTACAATTGAGATCAGATTATATGCGGAAAGTATTAATTCAATAAAAACTATTAATATGTTTTGAATTATGGATTAAATACACTCTTGTTTTGTATTGTTGTAACAGCGAGAGAGAGAGAGATAAAAAGAGAGAGAAAGAAAGAGAAAGCAGAGAGAGCAGACCTGTATCTACTGGTGTAAGATCTGTGGTAGAGAGAGAAAGAAAGAGAGAAAAAGAGAGAGAAAGAGAGAAAAAGAGAGACACAGAGAGAAAAGAGAGAGAAAGAGAGAGAGAGAGCAGACCTGTATCTGCTGGTGTAAGATCTGCTGCTCCTGCTGGTACAGAATGTGCTGTTGCTGAGTGTGCTCCAGCAGTTTCTCATCCTGCGGCCCAGCGTACATCTTCTGGAGCTGTTCACACTCCTGACACACACACACACACACACACACACACAGAAGAAAATAGAAAACACAAGTTGTAAGTTCTGTTACGGCTGTATGTGTTTGTTCCCTGTGCTGTTTGTCCCTTTTGGTTTGCCATGGCTCTAGCTCTCCTCGGATACCAGAGAATTTTCAATATGGGGAGAATGTTCACTCTCAGAATCCTTCCGGGTGGAACTGCAACAAGAAGGAGCTCCCGAGCAAGTGATTAATGAATGGGTGGCAATGGAGCTGCACCCCCCAATACCACATTTGTCTTTATATAATTTTTTTTCTCCTAAAATTGCATTAATGCATGCGATGCAGGATAACTTGACTTGACAATTAGTTGACCAATAAAATTTTTAATGTGTTGTTATTCCTAAAAACCCTTTTAAAGTTTACATGTCACGTGACACAAAAGCGAACCACTTTACAGCAATCGCTACTTTCTGCCTCTGTGACAGTCGGCAGCTGTTGCCAGGTTCAGCTCATGACGGTCATAATCAGTCGTGATTTCTCGCTGACCAACCAGCATCCATGAGCTAAATGCTAGCATGTTACACGGAAAGCGGCCCATTCTATGACAAGCAGAAAGCACATGAGTGACTTTTTATTTAATTTCTAGTGGAAAATCTGTTCTCAGGTAGCTACTACCACAACGTATATTAAGAAATTAAGTTGTCAACTATGACAACAATGAGTTTTAGCCGCTTAGCTCCATAGACCACAATTCATTTTTCACTTGCTCGACAGCAAAACTAGCGGAATTTCAACAGATTGCAGGCAAAATCCGGTACAATGGAGTTAATAGAGAGTGGACCGGCTCCCCGTAGACGGGCTCTGTCGGATACCTTGAAGGTGATTGGCTCAATTGGAAGCACCTGCCCGCCTGATCAAGACCTTGATAAAAGCTCCAAGTTCCTGCTGCTGGGGAGGCTTTTGGTGTGGGGACTGCTGCTTATCTTGTTGCCTCTCAGTCTGGGATTTGAGTTATGTAGTGTTAATTTTGTGTCTTGTCAATATGTGTAATAAATCCCCACTGGTTGGGCATTACTTTTAAAGGTGTTTTCTGTTTTAACTTGGGTCAATGGTGCATTATTGTTCGCCTCAGTAGGGCCATTTTAGTACGGGGTGTAACAGTTCAGAATTCTTAATACCATCTTGCAGATGTTGAATTAAATCTACTTCTAATTAATAACATTAATTAATTAATAATCTACTTCTAATTAATAACAATACCATCTTTAGAACAGTGAACAAGTGTTGAATTGTATTTGAAAGATGTTATTAGTGTTATTAACTGGAAGTAGATCGAACCCAAAACTTTCAGCACTCACACTGAGGAGTGATAGTTTAATTGACTCTGACTCTAGGAAAACAGCATGCCTATACATACCACCTGACTGACACACACACACACACACACACACACCACCATCTGCCCAAAAATAACCCTATGCACGTGTCCCCATTTACCCACTGCCTCATCTGTCTAAACCTCAAGTTGGAACACCTAACCCTACCATCAGACTCACTTGGCCCAGCCACACGGGCTTCCTTGGATGCCCTTTTATGGGACACCTTAACTGCCACCCTGCCCCCAATTAAACCATCTCTTCACACACGCACATCCCCCAACACACACACACACACACGCACGCACGCACGCACGCACGCACTCACGCACACCAACACCAACACATACGCACTCACACCCACCAACAAACACACACACTCCCTCACACACACACACACACACTCTCCCTCACCACCCCTGACTGCCAGTACTAATCAGGGGAGTGTTTAGCTCTGCTCTTCCTGCTGGCCTCCCACGCGGGGATGCTCAGGACATGGCTCAGTAGCACCAAGGTGCTTTAGGTTTACGTGTGATTACACAGAGGAGCTGGGGGCATGGCTTTGACTGTACCCTAGGTCAACTTCATTAGGGGGACGTGTGTTTATGTGTGTGTAGGGGTTAAAGTAAAAAAAAAAATTCATGAGCCTGAACTTTTACTTTTTACTCTTTTTAAATTATTAATTATACCCTTGGTGCAACTTTTAATCTTATTTGTTTCTTTTCTTACTTTATTTTATCCACTATTTTTACTATTTTTATCTTTGTAAAGCACATTGAACTGCCTACTTTGTGTATGAAATGCGCTATATAAATTAACTAGCCTTGCCTTTATCTGTTGCTAGGGTATCATCCCCAGGCTTCATAAATTTGCGCTCCATTTTTTTTTTCTATGGGTGTCAATCAGTTTAGTTTTCTGTGGTGGGTATACCGTCATAATAACCCTTAGGGACACCTGTTTTCGCTTCATTTTACACTTTCTTTCCGTAACGTTAAGTCTCACTTTTCATTGCCAAACCAGCATAACGCGTGGCATCGATGACCCGGCCTCGACACCACAGTGGAAGTGGTAACTTTTTGTGGCTGTTCGCTGTTGTTAGGTTCTGCTAGATGAAGGTGATTAGGTGACGATTTCTTGATGGGTGATTTTATGCTTTCAAAGGTTGTTGATGCATATAGAATGCAGTATAAATAAATGGACACAGATGAATAGATGGGTGGTTGGATAGATAAATGAACAGATAGATGGATAGTAGAGAAGGAAATATGAATAGTTAAACAGACAAATGAAGAAATCGATGGACAGACAGTGGGGAAGAGAGCATGAAAAAATGAATTGATAGATGGATGGATGGATAGAGGAGAATATGGACTGAATAAGCAGAGGAGGTGAGCTAGTTAATGAGATTACTTTGTGAGTCACTAGTGGTGGGCGGGGTGTTGTGCTTGTGTGCATTATGTCCTTGTGTCCATGTGTTTGTGCATGTAGTGGTGCAAACCGGTTCCAAATAGAGGTAGCAATGTCAAAGTTACACACATTTACTATAGCAATGAAGCACTGTGATTATCTCCGCTTGCGTGTACAGTATGCTCATGCATGGGCATATACATGTGTATGTGCAAAACAATTTAATTTTTTAAAGATGTTTGAATTGTGTTTTTTTTTTTATTTAAAAAAAGGGTCAGGAGGAATGTGACAAAATTTGTCATCTGCCTTTTGAATGTCTGTGTGTGTGTGTGTGCGTGCCTGTTTGAGCTGTTGGATGAGGGTGTTGTTCTCCAGGTGGGCTTTGATGGCCTGGATGTGTGTGTGTGTGTGTGTGTGTGTACCTGTTTGAGCTGTCGAATGAGGGTGTTGTTCTCCAGGTGGGCTTTGATGGCCTGAATGGTGGCGGCCCCGTCTGAGAAGCGTCTCACCGGAGAGAAGCGCTCCATGGGAAGGTGCAGGGTGTTACTGTCCTTGTAGGAGGTCCTGCAGGAGACCGGGGCATATAGTCAATGCAATCAACACACACACACAGACACACACTACTAGACACACAGACAAACACACAAACACACGACCACTACTAAACACACAAACACACACACACAGACAAACACACTAACACGACCACTACTAGACACACAGACAAACACACACACACACACACACACACACACTACTAGACACACAGCCACACAAAAAAACATACATGATCAGTACCACACACACACACAAAAACATACATGAACACTACCACACACGCACAGATAAACGAACGAACACACACACGCACACACACACAAAGTACACAAACAACCAAATGGACACAAACATAGTCATACAAACAACTACACAACTGTAGCCTCATGTGATAACACATGACACACACAAACACAACCCTAGCCCTAGCTCTTAGTCGGTATGACACACAGACAGACACACACAGAGTTAATCTTATTAACATTGGCCTTTACAAGTTATTAGTCCAATTAGGGCTATTCTGAGGTGTTGACAGCAAGCAGGGATTGTGGCCGAGTAGTCCCTCAATCCTGTACCAACTGCCTGCAAACAACACCCAGCAGACGCCTGACGCCGACTGTCACAGCCACCTGGGCATCCCTCTCGCTGCACGTGCCAACATGCTCAGCACCACACCCTCCCAGCACCACACATGCCGTTTGTTTTGACATTTCAGCTTTGGAGCTCCTGGTGTTGGAAGGAAGTTCTGGGGGGGTTGGGTGTTTGTGAAGAATTGAGATGATCTCAAGCAAAGAAGAAAAACAAACATCTAAAAAAAAACTCAAAGACCTGTGACAGAAATCTGTTGTCTATAATATAATTATAATAACATTAGGCCAGCTCTTACTTAATACTATATCAAATCTCCTAATAGAGAATGTACCACTTGTACCACAAGTACACTATCAAAAACATTTTAAAAAATAAGAATAAAATAATAAAACAATAATACAACAATAATAA
>JAGFZM010005751.1:0-32586 GCA_017657215.1 Limnothrissa miodon
TATTTATTTGAAAAATATCTGTAAGTCTAGTCCAGAAACACTCACTAAATCACAGAGAAATAAATCTAACTTTACCTTAAATGTGGTTCACCACCCCCAGAATTGAGGCATAAGCACAGTTTCAATGAAGATTTAAAAGGTGTACCATAGCAGCCATTGAGCCAGTAGTCTAAAACAACTACATCCTTTATCAGCAAAGTCCCCTCTGACTAGCTTTTATATTACACATTACATTGATTAAACATGGCCATTCACATTGACCCCCAGCAGTAAATCTCATACTTCTCCAATGGCCAACAGGCAGACGAAGGACAGAAGCAGGCTCAGGACTCGGCTTGTGTGAGCAAGATGGCGTGACGCCCTGTTATTCTCCACTGGGCTGGCTCTGTGCTGGCGGGAGGCCAGGTGGCAGCGGCGGCTGTTGCCCGCCTTGTCCCACACCACCAGCTCCGCTTTGGGGGCACAGCAGGCCGACACGTAGGCCAGCTGCACGGGCCTCCCCCCGACCCCTGACGTCACGTTCAGAGGAGGCTCTCCTACCACCATGTGGTCTCTCTCCAGAGAGTCCCCTGGCTGGCGTCCAGGGAGGCCCATGGCCACCCCGCTGTGGTGGCTGCCCTGGTGGAGGACCATCAGCGTGCCCCCACCCTGGGAGAGCTGGACTGCAGCCAGGCCCGAGTGCCCACGGTCCTTCACAGCCAGGGACACGCTCCAGTTGCCCAGGGAGCACGGCACTGGGCAGGACGTCAGCACATGCATTGCTGAGCATGAGGGAGGCGAAAGGTCGTTGTCCTGGTCCAAAACAAAAGAGGGTACATAAACAGGATATGATGTCATGGAAGGTACATAAACAGGATATGATGTCACAAAAGGCACATCAAAGCCACAAGGCTGCATGAACCAATGATTGAATCCCTTTGCCTCCCGAAACCTGAGCCTATGACTTACCTGCCTTAATTCAGCCAATCATAAAGTGTTCAGGGCTTAGTGCTTGGGAGAGACATTGGGATTTAGACAATATGAATCACCTGTGGGATTACAGTGAGGTGGACCACAGCGTAGTTGGAATCTGCTGAGTTCCATGCACGGACCATCAGGGTGAGAGTGACAGCCTCTCCTGCGGCTGCCTTCCTGGGGGTTTTCAGCACCACGTCCCTGCTAAAGGAGCTCCGCTCACCTATGTGGAAGCTGTTGGAGAGGGCAGTACAAGCAGTTTGGGTGCACAACTCGAAAACAAACCAAAATTCTCAAGTGAGGGTAAATGTCTGCATTGTAATTGACAATGAGATTTACAGGTCTTATTGGTCTTACTTAATGATGATCTTATCGGTCTTATTGGTCTTATTGAGTTATTTAAGGTCTTATCCAGAGTAACGCTCTGCACTGAAGCTACATACTGTACACTGTACTGTGATACACCTCTCCCATCGTGGTAGTCTCTGACCTGTAAGGTCCCGTGGGTGAGACGTAGCCATGGTCGTCCTCCGCAGACAGAGAGAAGCTGCGGGCAGGGCCGTGGTTCCACACCTCAAACGCCACACTGGAGCTGTGGCCCGGCACTAGACGAGACGTGGAGAGGATCTGCAAGAGAATACAGAGAGGTTATGGGGTCATAGAGAACGCAGAGAGTGCTGTTAGATATACAGAAGGTTAGGACATGCAAAACATACCAGGTATATACTGGCATATTACATTGGCATGTTAAACAACATTTAAAAAAAATGTTTATCTATTGATATTTGGGTTAGGGATAGAATAAAATTGAAATCAAATCAAAATTGAAATAAAAAAAAATCAAGAAAAAGTTGAGTGTAATAGTAGGCTATGAAATAATCCTGCCTGGGTCACACACCTGTATCTGCACGTGAGTGGGCTGGATGAGCTCTGAGGAGACCCTCTCCAGTGTGTTTCCGTGGCCGTCTCGGCCAAACAGATGCACACAAAATGGCTGCCGTGGCACAGCCTCTATCCTGCCCACCAGCTCCAGTTCAGACATCCACTGGGACGACGTAGCGTTCAGTGACACATTCAGCAGGCCCTCGCCGCCGGCCCCCACCAGTGTCACGTGACTGAAGGAGGCTCTCTGAGACGAAGAGAGGCCTGTGACCGCCAGCACCAGAAACGCAGATACACCTGCAAAGGAGACGGTTGTGTAAGGCACAAATTAAAAACACATACCTGTAAACCAACCACCTTTTGAGTTTAGAAATGACTACAATAAGCTTGATTGTGTTTTCTATGTCATCACACAGGTGGTAGGCCAGTATTTTTACAACCTGATAAGGTGGTTTAAGCGTTTTGAAAGCATGTTGAGAAGCATGCTTTTCTCTCCATTCTAATACTGTGTGATAAGATTATCCATACAGCAAGCAAACCTGCTACAGGGCTGCCTTCCACTCTAGACAGTCCAGGATGGGTCTCATTTGCCTCAATGGCAAAGTAATAGAGGAAGTCCAAGCTGCTGTCACCTAGGAGACAACAGATAAAAAGAAACTGTCATTTACCATTTAAATGTTATAATGAATACTATAAAAATTTATATTAAATTAACATTCAGCTTCTCTATGTCAACAAATAGGTTTTCATCTCAACAGGACGCAGCGCTGGTGAGGCTAGTTTACCAATGACGCTAAAGGTGACATTTCCTTTGGCCTTAGCTGTGATGTGCCACTGGCCTGGCTGGATGGGGGGACGCAGCATCACTCGGTAAAGACCCTGCAGGTGCTCCAGCTCAGCCAGGGGGCCGGGGGGACCCAGCAGGGCCTGGCTGTGACCTGGGAGACAGACACACAACAGGAAAGAGGAGTGAGTCACAGTGAGTGGTGCATCCTCATTTAGCTGATATTTATCACCTTTGTACTAGTTTTGTACTTCTGTTCTATGATTTGCTTGCTGCGAGTGTGTGTGTGTGTGTGTGTGGGGGGGGGGGGGGGTTGTCACCGTTAGGACTATGGAGAGAGCAGTCCGTTAGCATTCCAGCCAGGTGTAATGTGACATTGTTCATGCTCCTGTCCACCTGGAAGTCATGAGAGCAATCCAAGTCTGCATGGCCCTCCACATGCAACAGAGTCACCTGCACACAGAAGAGACACACAAGGCCCCATTTATGGTCAGGCGAATCCCATTCTTTCCTGTATCTATTAACTTCTTATGTTATTCTGCAGTGCATGCAAGCAAGTGTGGTGTCTGTCTGACCATGCAATAACAATAACCAGCCACAAGGTGGCACTATAATCTACAGCTGGTCCCTCACTAGGCGTCTGTAATGTTGTGTCACACCAAACATATCAGCATAAGTGCGGGGTCTAATCATTACCTTGCTGGCTGTGGCACTATCCTGAACAATGACAGAGACCTTCTCGATGTCTTTATTTGAGGTGAAGATGCTTAGGCCACCTGAGACTGAGGCCAGAGACGTGTAGAGGGAGAAGCGGTCTGGGGAGAGAGCCTCCCTCCTTTTCCTCCTTCCTCTTTGGCTGTCCTCCGTCAACAGGAATGTCACCTGACCGCAGTAATAAAGTTGGTTTATTTGCACCTGATGGTGTCTTGGTTAGAAGGGTGTATCTGTAAATGTTTCTGTGGTGAAATAATCACATAACGCTGTGTCCTCACTGCAAGCGGCTGTGCAACTACTATCACGTGGCGCTGAATGGTTTATTTTCACATTAAACCAAATAGATTCTTCGATGTATGCATATATATGTACATGTCAACGCAACTTTGAGCAACTAAAATGGAGACAGACTGAGTGACAAAAAGGCAGCAAAGAAGTTTCTAAAATTGGGCTCTGTCGCACTGCTTTTCATTGCATTTAGTAAGGACAGTCCAATAGGAAATAAATTAATCAAACTGATTTTGTCGCACACATTTGGTCGCTGTCACTTGGGGTTAGGACACAGTGTTAGACTATGGATACAGTGTGTTTAAACTGACTGCTTTCATGTTGCACCTTGCTCTGTTTCTCCAGTGTCAAAGCCTTCACAGAGTTGTAAAGATGTCGGTCCTTGGCAGAAGCATCGGTGAACACGAAGATTTCAGACAAAGGTGGGCTTTTTGTTAGTGCCAACTAAGGAAACGGACACACACGCACACACACAAACACACATGCAAATCAGCTAGTGGTTATTACATCAGATCTGTTTTTTGTGCAGTGTTCATAAGGCAGAGTTTGGGTATAACTATAATCCCTACATATAGTACACTATATACTATAGTCCCTATATATAGTACACTAAATACTTTAGTCCCTACATATAGTAAACTATATACTATAGTCCCTATATATAGTACACTACATACTATAGTCCCTATATATAGTACACTACATACTACAGTCCCTACATGTATATATAGTACACTATATACTACAGTCCCTATATATAGTACACTACATACTATAGTCCCTTTAGTACACTAAATACTATAGTCCCTATATATGCTATAGCATGACAATAGTCATGGTTACCTGGATGGCGGTGAAACACATCTCTGGCTCGTCCCCTCCCCCCAGAGCAGTAAGTTCCTGTAAGTAGTTCAGGAACTGCTCAGGGTCATCTGTCTCGTGCACAGGACCAACCCCTGTGACACAAGAAGCCTGAGCATCATGATTTTATCACAACTTGTGGCCACATTTTACCATAACAGCTGTAATGGTTACCTTAAAATTCAGTCTGTGCAAGCTGTGCATTACATATTTTTGAGTGCTGAAATCTATATTCAAATACAAAAGTGTTTCACACTGTGGTTCAATTTGAGAATTACCACACTACTGCACAATCTATCCACCACCTAAATAACTTAGAAATGTTCTCATTTGTCAATACTCCATGCTCTCTTGGAGGGAGTGAAACGTACCCGGGTCATGGAATGGTACCAGTAAGAATGTTCCGGGCAGGGTGTGGTCGTTCTCATGCTTTCTGGCCTGAATGATGGAGTAGGCCCGTCGACGGGCAGCAGAGATCTCCTCAAACATGCTGCCAGTGGTGTCAATCACAAACACCAGCGCCGGTGGCTGCCTCACGCTCAACAGTCTAACGTAAAAAAAGAAGTGATTTCAACAGCAACCTCAACTCAGTTTATCAGTTTGTTTTATATCAGATTTATCAAAAGACCCATTTCATAGCAGACTGAGATAACGGGTCCGAAATAATGACATTAGCTCAATTCTCCATTCTGAGGTTTATTGCAACCGAACTTAACACACACGTTACAAGTCTCTTAGTCTACATTCACTCCCATGTGTATTGTACTAGACTTCCCTCTAGTGGTGTGGATATGGTAAAGCAAGTTACTGAAGGTCAAGATACCACAAGACAAGATCTTTATTGCTGTTTAACAATAATCCAAGTCACTCAACAACAGTACAAGTACCAGAGCAAGCGTAATAGCTGAAAACGTGCTGACTTTATCTCTTCTAGGAAAAATGGCTACTTCAAAATAACCCCATTCTGTTGGATTTGACTCACTCGTTTTAATTTATTTAAGTTCACTGTATCACAAGGAAGCATTACGTCTTTTCAACTTAAGAGTCTGAATTCTCAGGAGATTATACTATGGTCCGAGGCTAAACAAAACATTTAAGATAAGTGACCTCTGACCTTAGGAAGCTTTTGGGCCCCACGGTGTCACGGAGCTCTTGCAAGACTTTCAGTGTTGCCATGGTTGCAAGTTTGGCGGCTTCAGCATGTAAATAGTGGTGTGGGGAGAAGAGGGGCGATGAGCTGTCCTTGTTGATGCCTCCACTGGCTCCCTGATGCCGACTGCTGTCTAGGATGCCCCCATGGCTACACTTGCCTTAGAGACAGAGAGAGATCTCACTGTCAGTCACTGCGGTCACACATCCTAGGTGGGATCAGTAGTTTATTACAGTACTGTAATGCACACAGTCCCTTGTCTATTACCTGGTGGCTTAATAGGATAGTCACTGAAGTAGCCAGTAGTGAGCAGCGGAGACTTTGGGTTGAGCATAACGTTGAGGATATTGTTTTTGCAGGTGAGCATGCGGCATTCTCCACAGGTAGAAACGTCCTCTGCGAAACGACAAAAGAAAGGAAATGAAACAAAAACGTTTCTATTGTTTGAGTGGCGCCACATTACAGTGAAATGCAATGTGTCACATACACAGAGGTTTTGCTTCTTGTTCATCACTAAGAGGATTCAGCTACCTTACCACTACCAAAGGTAAGATATGATTATGATAATAACTCCAGTGTAATAGTAATGTTTGAATATAGCAGTCCTCACCTGATGCTGTTGGCACTGCAGGGGCTTTGGGGTCCAACAGGTGCTGGTAGATTGTCTTTTGCCCCATTTCTACCCAGTTACTATGGCTGTAGAAATCCTACACACAATTACATAAATGCACTGAAAATTATATAAATTTAGATAGATTTGTGCCTATTTATTCATCACTTATTCAATGGAGTTACACAATGTTATGTGATAGCTAAAAGGATTTGTAGAGATACACAGATTGAACCATATTACAATGTCGAGGAATTCATATTAAAACACATACAGTGTAATGCACATATTATGTAATAACCCTTCACCTGTAGTGAGTGAAGAAGCTGGCCCAGATTTTGCCGTGCTCCCTGATACTCTTTGGCCTTAGCCAGCAGAACACTCTGGTTCCAGAACTCCCGTAGCATCTCCATGGCAGCATCCACACGCTCCGCGTCAAAGTGGTAGATGGGGTCAGATTTCGTGGCACTGCCGAAGTCCATGTCTGAATTGGCACGGACGACTTCACCAACTGCACGCCAAAACCCTCGGCCCAGTCCAGCCTGCAAAGTCATCTGGGAGAATAAAAAACTCTATACAGGGACTCACATGGTGCTTACATTATGCTATTATGATATATAAGCATCTGAAACTGAATCTGAAAGGGCTTGTCTTAATGGGTTAGAAAATAAAGCTGAAGTATACAAATGAAATATCTGTTTCTGTCTGCTACTGACAATGGATCTAGATTCTGCTGAATAATACTGTTGACATTTGCAATATAGGTGTATTAAATAAGTAAGTTTACAATTTTGTTGCTCATTTAACTTGTATACGAATAAAGAAATATGTACAAATAATAACAATTTGATATGATAATAGAAATGGCATGTTTTTCCTCAATTCTTGGCGTGTTTCTGTAACTTACATGTCTCTGGTTTCCTGAGTGGTGACGCCCTGGCATGCTCTTCAGCGTCTCCATGGTAACATTGAGGATAGCCTGCTCAGTCATAGACTGGTGCGTGTAGGAGCCCCAGGACAGGGTCAGTACCCGTGACCAGAAGTCAGGCAGGAACGACTGGCATCCTGGCAGTGCCAACAGCAGCAGGCCGAGGACACGCAGACTAATCCACAGTCGGTTGTCCCAAACCTTCCGAACCATTTGCCACAATGTCCGTGCCCTGACTGGAGCAAAAAGTTTTAGCATTTCACTTAAAACAAAATAGACTTGCTCAAGTTAAAATAACAGTGCCCCAGTGCTTAGATTAAACATAAATGTAAATAACACTACGTGAGGACGCTGTGGCCTAACCAAGATATTTTATCTTGTTGTTAATGTTTTTTTTAACTGTGGTCACAGAATGTAAGCTGATAGCACGTCTGCTGACAGGATGTGGTGTGTAAGTGAAAGACAGAGACAAACAGGTGGTTTTATAAAAAAAAACGATGGGTTATGAAATGTGTCATTTCTTGGGATTATCTTTTGTAGCAGAGGCAAATTGCGAAAAATGTTTAAAATGCACAGTATACGTCATACACAAACACACATGCTTGGTGGAATTTATGACGAGGCATTACATTACATTACAGTGAAGGAAAATAAATATTTGCCAAATATTGTAATGTCTGTGAATCTAAATCCTAATTCATTGCTCATTATATAAAGAAGCAAATTCAAATTCATTTCCAATTAATGTCACTCATAACTACACGGTAAAACAGCACATCTCCCAACACAGTAGCATAGTTTTTTACATAATGTAAATAATTATTTTACTTACCAATAGTTACTGTTTAATTTGTTAGTTCTGATAGATGCTGAGTCGTAGGTTTTACAAACACCAGGCACAATCCAGTGATTAGCATTATTATTTCTCCATTAAACAAATCACTGCAACATGGAACAATACATCATCATTACTAACTATAATGTTATGTACAGGCTATTACATATTATCATAAAGTATGTAAGGCTATTACATCTATTCCTGTAACTGTCAGTAAACTGCTCCATAAAGTTCATAAAAGATGTTTATGACATGATGAATTCAGTTATGTGCTAAACACTATGTTAATAAATTTATGCTTTCTAATCATTATACTGCACGTAATGTACAAGTACGCACATTGCACATTGTACATATTCTAAAGCAAGCTACTGTTAAACTGACAATTACTGTAAAATGGCAACTAAGGTATATGAATAGTAGTAGGATAAACAATAATAGCTGAGCACAGAATGCAATAGGATGGGTGTGGTGCATGTCTTTGCATGTGATCTTACCTCTCTTTGGATTGCAGGCCTTCGGTCCGGTCTATGTCTGAACGTGTGCAAAAGTGCCAGGCACACACATGCAAACACGCACACAGGTCTGAGGACGGCCTTCATGCCGTGCGGGCAGTTAGCGCAAATGAAACTCACAGCCTGAGATGCCCTGCTTCAGCCACTGCACAAAATGCGCACTGAAAACACCACATCCTTTGCATCCTGTCTTGTGGAGTGCGCACCCTGAGTCTGGGACACTGACGCTGTCTGCCTGTCTGTGACAAAGCTATGGGCAGTGACTCGTGGGGATTTGCAGAGGCTTCCCATCACCCCCCACCCCGACATCTTCCACACTCTCTCCCCTCATTCACTCAGTCTCTTCCTCCTGCTCCTCCCCTCCTCCTTCTTCTTTGCCCCCATTATGGCATGGTGCATTGGCTTCTCACAAAAGGCCTGAATACATTATGGACTAGATGTTTGCGCCAAGGCCCCCACTCTCGCGACTCCCCTTTCAGCTCCCCTTTCTTTGGGTAAGAAAACCGTTGGGCTCACTCTCACAATGCAGGGTAGCCCATGCCCTCCCCACCCCGTAACCCTCTTATATCATGACACTTTGAGAAAAAGGAGGGCAAACCTGTTGCTAGCCAACAAGAGACTCAGCACTGCACTTCACCAGCACAGTCTGTGTTAAGGAACAAGACAGAGAAACTTTGCTGCTCGTCTTTAGTCTTTGACATTTGACATTAGAAAAGACATTACTCATGAGGGTCTCTAGAGACTGAAGATTGAATACTGCCCTAGATCACAGAGGAAGATGTCCACACTATTCTAAGTTATATTTGTTATTATGAAAGAAAATGCAGCTTTGATTAGAATTAGATTTCTGATTAGATTTTGAACGGTTTTGCACATACAAAAGGTGGTTCCCTTACAAAAAAAACCCATTGAAACATTATTTCTGCAGTAATGCATTATTATAAAGTGCAGTATTTTGTAGTAATCTTAATTAATTCATGTGTCCAAAATATTGTATTTCTGCTGGAATACTGCAGTATAGTATGCATATTGCATACAGCAGTAATACTGTACAAAAACTGCAGGTTTTTCCCCCTTAAGGCATGAGCTAGAAAAGAAGTGAATGGTAAAAAGACCAAAAAAGGGCAAATGCCAAGCCTTTCACCAAGCCTCTCACAATAATATAAAGGCATATGAGAGAGCTATTTGATTGCTTACCAGGTTGTGTGTCATCCAATTTGCAATGTTTCTGGAAACCCAAGGTTACCCAATCTTGAAGGTAGCCTAAATAACAATTTTCCCACTGATATCCTCTATTCTGAGCTGCTCCATTTGTTCTTCCAGCTTGATGAGGCTACCCTATGTTTTTTACCCCCTTTCTAACCAGAGAGAGAGCCACTGGGCTACTGCTTTGTTTGTCTACTTTTTTTTTATAACTCTTTAGCTCAGCTAGACTATGCTTACTAGTGTGCCAGTTCTATTTATAACTGTATGACAGCTATTATCTCTATGCCAACCTTTATTGGCTAATAGCACATGGTGGCACTTGCTAAACTAAATCCCATACTGCAAATAGGACTATACAGTAAGTTGTTTAATTTGTGTTATGGACAAGCTACTTCTTTATAGGCCACAACTTAACTAGTCTTTGTATAGACAGCCATTTGTCAGTCTACTGATGGCACGCAACACAGGACGCGGAAATCTGTCAGGTGAGGGCGACTGTTTGTGCTAGCGCGGTCACCATTCACCCATAGGGCCATCAAACTTAAAGCCTAGTTGAATTTACTTTTGTATTGTTAGCCTATTTGTTACAATATAATTATGTAGGGCTACATTAATCGGTCTATAATCGTTTCCTAACCTTTCTGATAACCTGGTCGTAGGCCTACTATGTGTATTCATATATTTATTTGTAAAATACGCCGTTAGCATTTGAACCAAAGATTCTGTGCGTGCTGGCAAACATGAAAATCCAATGATGCGCGTGCCATTGTTTTGGACCAAGATCAATGTTTTAATGCCAAGGGCACTTATGCAATAGTCATTTCTAAAAACCCATACTTTGTAATAAAGATACCAGTAAAGTAAAATGGCAAAAAAAACACGGTAGGCCTACATCTGTCATAACTTTATGATGTAGTCCCAAAGCATGTCAAATGACTGAGCAGCATTTTAGCCTCAAAAATGATTATTCCCTGTCATTCGTTGGCGTAGTAGGTTAGGTCATTAGTAGGCTGTCTGTCGATACCTCTTGTCGACAACTACATCCAGGCACTCAAACCTACTCAAAACTTTTTTTTTTTTTTTTTTTTTTTTTAACTCGGCATACCGGTACCTTTGCTGTCCACGTGGGGGCAGATGTGCATCTCTCTGCCTCAGAGGACACTCAGACGAGGGAAGATGCTTAGCTCGTTGAAGCTTACCATGAAGCCCACGTCACGTGCCATAGGCTACTTTTACACCAAGTTCTATAGGCCGAGGCTACACCAAATCCATTAACCCCTTAAGGCACACCCGCCCATATATGGGACCCCCCCCCCCATTCCATGCCAGAAGGAGTGACTTCAAATCAAGAAAACTGACATGAAAGCCCAGGGTCTTGGCTTGAAACCAATTTTATGTTTCTAGGTAAAGGGGTTTTCAAGTTATAAACTTTTGAATGTCAGTAGGCCCTCTTGTTTGCAAAAAGTCTCTATGGGAATTTACATAAGGGTCCCAATCAAAACGCATAAACATATTTTTCAAAAATGTATTTTAAAAAATCATATTTTTGGTCTTTTGACTTCAATTTTTTTGTGTAACAGGTTGAGAGATGGAGTTAGGACTTAGATTTTTTTATTTGGGGGTGATCATATGGATGGTACCTTCATATCTTAGTTAGTTCATAGACATTTGAAATGAGCGGGGAAAAAAAACGTAGTTTCAACCTCTATAACTCTGTGTCCATATGTCACAGAAACATACATATTCCTCTAGAAAAAACTTGAGGGTGTCACCTTTCCAATGGTATGAGGCACATCCCTGAGTCTAAAACTATGTAGGAACTGTCAAGCTTTCAATTTGGGTATGCCGTTGTTTTGAAAAAAAGGAAAAATAGGGGTGTGCCTTACATTGAACATCTTTCCTAAATATTGACTATTGATATCAGAAAAGAAATGTTGTCCATATGTTTTTAGCTGGTTGACTTTAGGCCTACACTAATGCTAAATTATGACAATTGTGGGTGAATGATACAACCATTTTAATATCAGGCCTGGGCATATATCAGTGAAATCTCTGACAGAGGCTGTTTATTCCAAGTTGAAAATGTAAGTAAATTTAAACACATTTGCGACAGCAAAGAGAGTCCACGGTCACAGTCAGACTCACTCCCACAGTGAGCCCTACCAAACAGTTCAACTTTTGTGGTATTTCAGTGAATGTTATTTCTTAGCAGTGTATATGTATGAAGATGTTTAGACCATTTCCAGTTTGCCCAGCATTACTTGACATATGATTCTCCCTCATACACCTTGCTTCAAATGGCCCTGCCCTCACTCACTGATGTAGTGCACCTCAAGAAAGTGGACTCTTCCAGGAGGGGCACATGTCACCCCCTGTCAGTACACATAGTTGGTTTCTTCCAGGGTCAAGAGGCCCCTTCTCTGTGCCCTGCGCATGGGGGATAGTAGAGGATTTTAAGTTTGTCTCTGTGGAGCTCCATCTTCTGCTGGAGCAGTGACTCATACCTTTGACCCTTCCATCCATCTACAGCTCCCTCTGTCAGGTCCCACAGGGCCAGAAAGGTTCAGTGCAGTGCACATCTGAATAGGGCAAAGGCACATCGAGAAGCAGTGACACCAGTCAGGAGATAGCTCTCTACACCTGCTTGAAATCTAATGACCGAATACTAAAGGGTAAGATATGCATACACATACTCTCCTTATGATTCAAGATTATGCAACATCCACATTCATTCTGCATGGCAGCTACCTGAGGAATAGGCCTGGCAGTGAATCACAAGCCATAGTGCTGCTGGTTTCTCACTGTTGTGTGGTAATTCTGTGCATTGCTTACTATGCATGATGTCTTGCTAGAAGTTCCTTATGACCAGTGGGATGGCATGACTTTAGCATCATATTGATTACATTGACCATGTTGTGAGCATGGTTTCCGATACGGAGTCAGAGTCATTAAGAGGTGAGCAGATGTGCTTGAAAGGTTTGCGCTGTGTGCCATATAAGTTTTATGTGTTTCTTCTTTGATTAAAAAATCAAAAATGGCTTTTTTGATTAATCCCTATACAGTACATTAAACTAGGTCTAGAACTAGAGTGTTGCCATTAAAACTAATTTACATATTTTGACCATTTATTGTGTGTTATTTAAGTTTCAGCCTTATCACATTTCATATGGTTTTCAAACAAGCAGTAAATACCTACGTACCCCAACATGCTCAACACATCCTTTCCTCTAACAATAATTTAAAAAATAAATGTAATAAAACTCCTTTCTCTCTCTCTCTCTCTCTCTCTCTGTCTGTCTGTCTGTGTGTGTGTGTGTGTGTGTGTGTGTGTGTGTGTGTGTCCAGAAAAATAAATAAAATTATGTATTTTTTTTGACTCGCAGCAGTAAAGCTTATGGCTGACTTAGCTTACCTGGCTGATTCCAACACATATTTGGGCCTACCATTCCACCTTTACACATGTGCAGTGAAAATGTCTACAAAAAAAAAAAGTTTGTTAGCATTATATTTCTAAGATGTGCATTGTAGAGACATGAATTCAGAGATATATCATAAAATATTCAATTCTTCATATAGCTGCTTATCATCAAATCAGGACAAGGTTTTCCATCATATTTTCGTACAGCGCATGATCGACCTGCTGTATTGACTTTGATATATGAGCACGGTTCACCACACCTGAACATCTATCCAAGTTTCAGACCTCGGTGTGACCTATTTGTGAGAGCAAAGACAAACCCTAAAGGGAGCAACCTTAATAGAACTGAAAATTGAAGACCAGATAAAGCAGCATTATTAAGTGTTTTTAATTAGGTAACAGGAAAAAATCACAGCCCCCTGTGGAAAGTGGCTAAATATAATCAGAATCTCCCTTTTTATGATTCTTCCACATCTATCACTAGCTACATATCTGTGTGAATGATAAGTTACAGATTATTATTATAGTTTCATCTTGTACTGGTTTCATTGTTCCTCTTTCTAGCTCTGAATATAATAACTTGTGTATTTATTAACAATGTTACCAATAACAATAATTTCATTAGAGAATATTGAACGGCAAATAGTATATATGAACATTACATAGTATGAATAATAAACTCTATCATAAAAATCAACAAATCACATCTGAAAAATGAAGAATCAGGGTCAGTTGTCTTCGAATGTGAGTTTTCTGGGTCATTATCCAATGAACGTCCATTTTTCCATACTGTTGAATTATTTTAATCGCTCTGGTCCCTCGTTTTGCGTCCTTGAAAACTGGATCACAGAGTTATTTCCATATCTCCTTCACCTCCGGTACAAACCAGGAAATCTTATTCCTGCTCTTCTTAATCACATTTTAACTTGAGAACACGTCATGGAGTGAGCTTGTACAGGAGCTTGTACATGAGGTCTAGTCACCAGGGAGTTTAGCAATACGCCTAAAGCATTGTTAACCAATTAAGATATTTATAGGAATATGAAATTTTGGGAGTTTCATAATTAAAAGGAGAAAGGGAGTCTGTGGCAAAACTATTTGTGGCTGTTCCTTGAAAAAACAGGTCTCGTCTGAAATGGATCTGATGCCTCGATCGTTCTCCTGAATGTATGTCATCACATAACATAACCAGAGACTTTTCAGAGAAATAACTAGCCTATATACAGTGACCTTTACAGGGGAGGGATTTATTTAGTAAAAGAGATTTTAATACAGACAGCTTTTAACTGAAGTAACATTCACTATTCAGGTCTTTAGTTATTCAACACAAAAAGCTTATTCTCTCTCTCTCTCTCTCTCTATCTTTCTCTCTCTCTCTCTCGCTCTCTTTTTTCTCTCTGTTATTATGTCTCTGTGTGTGTGTTTCTCTCACTCACATACACAAGCGCACACACACACACACACACACACATACACACAAACACACACACACAAAGGGAGAACTGTCACACCAGAGAGAGGAAGCCCTGGAATTTGTATAACAGGTTGTCAGGCTTCCCACATCAGCAGCATGTGTCGAGAAACTTTTTGTGTGAGCTATAATTTACATGGGGCATCACAGCACGACTCACCTTTTCCCGTGAGGAATCTAACGAGGGTGTGACGTTACAGGCCCCACCCTGAAGAAGAGGAGCTTTAGAGTTGTCATTTCACATTGGAACATCATTACTCTGAGATCAGATCAACTAAATCCAAACCAGCCATTTCCTTGGGCTCTCTGGTAAGCCTTAACCTGCTCTGTGTTTGATGATTATTCTTGATATTATTTACCTTTATTTCTATTTATTTGGGAATGATTTTACTTTTAATGGATGATTACTTAACTCAGCACAACTCTACTGAGCATTTTGTAATTTTGTTGTTTCCTATTCAATTCTGTTTGCATGGACATCATTCTATTTTCCATATTGATGTGATACATTTTGATTTGAGTGTTTACATATTTTGAAAGAATTTGTCGGCACAAAGTATCACCTCATGAAATTCTACATTTTTGTACATCTTTTCTTCAAACTGGTGTTTTTTAGACATTGTTTTACAATGGACAATGGTGACATCAGGCCTTTTCCATGGATTTTGATAATGGGTTTGGGGTCCAAGCAAACAATTGTGACAAAACCTCCACTCAATGAGAAGGCAATACTGCTTAGTTAGTGGTTAAGATTTTACCTTTTTTTGGTCAATATAGTATAACGAAAACACTGACCATATCAGTAGAGCTAATTTTATTTATAGTGTGTTATACTGATGGGTGGTAAGTATTGTTAGTATTGTCCTTAAGTAACATTTTCAGGGCATCTGTTGAGTATTTATTTTTTTATTAACTTTGCTATTTACCTCACTACAATATTGGTCTTTATACTTTCCTTATATTTTTAAAATAGTACTTAAAAACATTTTAAGTGTATATTTTACGTTTGTCCTAAATTAGTTAAAGTATACTTTTTACTTTCACACAAGTGCACCTCACAAGTACACCTCTGGGCCTTGGTCTCTTTTATTTTGCAAGTGTCTATTCTTTGACATCATATGGAAAGTGCAGTTTTGCCATGGGTTAAATGAGATCTGTGTCTGTGAACTAACTACTGTAGGAAGCTAAAATGTGTTATCTAAAAAATGCTTCAGTGCTAATTCTCATGTGATGGTATTTATTCCCTAAATGAACCAATTAATAAATAATTTCTTTCTCTTTGTTAAAGACCATCAAAATGGCACACCAGTTTCCCACCCTTTCCACTGAACAGAAGAAGGAGCTTCATGAAATCGCCCTGCGTATTGTATCCCCTGGGAAAGGCATTTTAGCAGCAGATGAGTCTGTCGGTCAGTATTTTCTCTGACATATTCACATTGTTTTACAGATGTACTGAATCCATAAATAATATATCAATGTATTCGGCATTACTCACCGCAAGTACCCCAGAGGCACCAGGCTACAGGTTTAAGTCCTGATCCGTTTCAGTCTCATCCAATCTTTCGCTCTTCACTCACTCTTCATGAGAATGAGAATGTGAATGAAATGCAAAAATTCAACAGGCATCAGGCAACATTATTATTGTTGTTGTTGTTATTATTATCATTCTTGCTATTGTTATTATTATTACTATTCAGTTCTGATACAGTTTTCTGCACCAGCATGTCTATGCTATTGGAGGAACACCAGGGGGAAAGTTAGGATAATTCCAAGGACACTAGTCACTGTAATCACTAATATAATAAATAATGTTGACATATGTATCTGGTTGTCTGGTGGTGTGACTAACCCAACACAGGTAGCATGGGAAAGCGCCTAAACCAGATTGGCGTTGAAAACAATGAGGAGAACCGCCGTCAGTACCGCCAAGTTCTCTTCAGTGCTGATGACCGAATCGATGGCTGCATCGGCGGCGTAATCTTCTTCCATGAGACATTGTACCAGACCGCCGATGATGGCACACCATTTGTCAAGATGATCAAGGACAAAGGCATCACTGTTGGAATCAAGGTGCAGTTCCAGAATTCAAGATTCAAATTTCTAAAGGCTTCATTCTGTTAAAGACAGAATATTAAACTCATGACAGAATGACAGACAGTTATCTTAGATTAGTCTTATCTTAGATTGTAAAACTCTTACCAGTATATTAATCATATTAATGACTCTCAGCTTTGTGTCACTGGAATCATGCAGTTATCTCAGGAGTAAGCTGCGGTTTGTCTTGACAGGTCGATAAGGGTGTTGTGCCTTTGGCTGGAACTAACGGAGAGACTACATCCCAGGGTAAGAGTGGGGAGTACAAAATTAGACAAGTGGAGGAAAAGAACACCAGAAATTGATAGATTGATATATAGATAGAGATTGATATATAGATAGGACTGAAAAGGTAGGACTAAAAGACCATTAAAAAGCATGAAAAACAGCAAACCCACCACCCATGAACTATAGTTGATTTTGCATTATGGCATTAAACAACGACTTAATTTACAGTAGGCCTACCCATTTTTAGTGTTGAAGTTAAAGATTTACAAAGTTTTACATTTTTGGCAGCTCTGTAGCCATGCACAACTTCTCTTAAATCAGCAAAATGAAAATTGTTTTTAAAATACTTATCTATTCTATGACCTCTATAAAGCAAGAAAAGAGCCATATCCATTTAAGTGATTCGACAATACACAACATTCTGTGAATGGACATCCCCCAAGCTATTTATATGTATGTTGACACATAAATGCAAATCAACCACTTTGCATTTGTAGCGCTGACAACTCTTTGTTTCAATAGGACTTGATGGCCTATCAGAACGCTGTGCACAGTACAAAAAGGATGGGGCTGACTTTGCTAAATGGCGCTGTGTATTGAAGATTAGTGATAGCACCCCCTCCAATCTTGCCATCACAGAGAATGCTAATGTGCTTGCCCGCTATGCTAGCATTTGTCAGCAGGTAAGAGTTCATAAATAAAGTGCACAAACATACTGCTGGCAGATAAAGAAGGTTCTTGTTTTTCTATTAATGCATGCTGCCACCTTGTGGTGCAGGGAAATGGAAATGGTGTTTAATGTAACAGTTCAAAATACATTTTGGCACAATTCCATGTATTTTAGTAAGGTAATTAAGTATGCCTGCACTAATAAAGCTATTCTGTATACCTATAACTTGGCCAATGTTAACCAAGGTAAATAAAAAATTCAGAGGATGTATTTAGCTGGACGTCATGGTGCAATGCACTTAAGTAAAATCTTCTCCAAACCATATAAATTAAGTGATTGTTTTCATTTATGTCCCAGCATGGTATTGTACCAATTGTGGAGCCTGAAATCCTGCCCGATGGAGACCATGATCTGAAATGTTGTCAGTTTGTCACAGAAAAGGTTGGGGCCTGTTCCTTACAACACATTCAATACCCTGTCTGTGTTTGCTTTGTTACCTGCATACTGGCTGTGAGCTCTGAAACACTCACTCTTCTTGCAGGTGCTGACAGCCGTCTACAAGGCCATGTTTGAGCACCATGTGTATCTAGAAGGCACACTTCTAAAGCCTAACATGGTGACTCCTGGCCATAGTTGTCTCTCCAAATTCAGCCCTGAAGAGATCGCCATGGCCACTGTGACAGCTTTGCGGCGCACTGTTCCCCCTGCAGTCACAGGTTTGAAGTCTTTGTTTTGACCAGTCCAGTTAAAGATCAATTATTCTGTAGGAAACTACTTAAATGACATAAATCAAGGCTTATAGTCTTTTTTTGGCACTCATATGCCCTGTTACTGTGAGGTTTTATATAAACTAAAACTAATCATATCACAAGTATTTTACATGACTCCTTACATTGCAGGGATTACCTTTCTGTCGGGTGGACAGAGTGAAGAAGAAGCCTCTGTCAACCTCAATGCCATCAATAACTGTCCTCTTGGGAAGCCCTGGTCCCTCTCTTTCTCTTTTGGCCGAGCCCTGCAAGCTTCTGCCCTCAAGGCCTGGCGAGGCCAGAAGGACAACGAAAATGCAGCCACAGAGGAGTTCATCAAGAGAGCAGAGGTATATGATATTTTCCATCAGTTTGCCTTGTCTGTTCGCTTTGCAGTGTTTCTCAAAACATTGATTGTTTTCTTGTTTTCATTATACCTTTTCATACAGTAAGACCCCTCTTTTATCTCTCTCTATTTCTCACTTTCTTTCTCTGTCCAGGTCAACAGCCTGGCCTGTCAGGGTAAATACTCGGGTGGTGGAGATGGTTATGGAGGAGCTGCCCAACCTAGCTACATTTCTCACCATGCATACTGACCAAGCTTAATCGTGACACAACTTCTTTCTAATTAGTTGACCAATTGCAAATCCTCACTGCTGTGATTTTTGTGACCATGTTCTTGCAGTGGAGGCTATGATCACTCTCCCCTGGCACCCCCTAAACGCTATCTTTAGAGTAAAAAAATGTTGACTGAATGTTTGTATCAGCATTGTGTTGTGTGGAGTGGACTAGTAGGACATTTCTCCAGATACATTCCTATAGGCCTGAGTAGTATTCAGACATGCAAAAAAATACACACAAAGTTCCATGGTTGGCATAGAAATCTGGCGTTTTAAGACCAGGAATAGTGAAATCAATGTAAAATTGTATTCTTTGAAATTAACATATTTTGTTGGACAAATTGCATACTCTAATTGAAAAAGTCATCCCTCTTAGTAGTAGTACAACAAAGGAAATCAATGGTCAGCAATACTTCATGCTATCTTCAATTGTGATATAGCTTCAGGTCTTGGTTTAATGAGCAAGCCTAGGCTAGACAGACAGACCTCAGTGGAACTATGGATCATGTGTGACATTTTGGGTTGTGTTTGTGTTTACTATAGCCTATAAAGTAAAAATGATCAAATTAAACTGTAGAATCAAAAGTGTTATTGGATTACATTTTAGACAATAGTCCTCTGTTTGTATTCTTTATCCACTGGCATACAAATATCAATAAATAATACAACAAAACAACCCTTGTTTCCATGCTTGATAGCTTTGCCTTTTAAAGATAGGGCAACTCAGCTACTGGAGCACGTTATTGAAAATTATATAAAAGGTTTCTTTATTGTTTGCAAATTCTTTTATGAATAGCGAGACACGGACATAGCCTAGTCTTATTCAAAGATTTAATCGAAAATTTAGGCGACTCCTCAGGTCATAACAGTCCAAAAAGGCAAAATATTTTAAGCATACTCAGAAATAAGCTGACCCGTTGTTGTCTTCTCAATAGTTGCATTTGATTGCACAAATGAAAACACAACCAGTCAGTAGCCTAGGTCTGTAGCGTATGAAGGCGTGGCAAGATCAGAACATTGGGACTCTCAAATGTATCACATTGAAATTTGTCTTTAAACTGCTTACTTACACAATTATCAAAAGATGTTGTAGCCTATTTTGCAGTTTTTTTTATCTGGCATTTGTATAGCCTACAAACAATAGCCTAAGCCTACACCCGAGAGCTGCAAAATAACTTGCATTATCATCAGTTTTGCGGTTGTAAAAATGAAGAGGATTCACATATTTTGGACGGGATCTTGAAAATATGTTTTTCATAGTAGACAAAAAATAGCCTGACACGCCCCTTTCACATTTGGCGAGTCGCGCGCGCATGGAGAGGTGGCCACACTGGAGCAACAACATTTTTTTTTTTTTTTCACATTTTTCTTAGATTAGACCTAATTACCTATAGCCTATTATATGCTATCATCAGCCTACCTGTTTGCACATCAACTTGACATTTTAAAATTAAATTTAGTTTAATAATATCACAAGAAATGCCTAAAAGACCTATTATCTCTCTGTAGGTTATTAAAATCGCATATCATGAATGCGCTTCCAACGTTAAATAACATACATGTAGATGTGACATGATGAATGACCTTAAACAGACAGACTACAGATTAGCCCGCTCATTTTCTTATAGTAGACAAAGCCTGTTAACTAGACGGACTATTTTATTCATCGGATGTGTACTCCAGAGGGCACCTCAAGTGAACATAAGGCCTATTTCCGGAGCGCATTTCATCCGCACTACCCAAGCGCGGTTTCTGACGTACGGTCTTGTGTGGCCACGCTCTTGACTGAGTCGGATTGCCCGATTGCTAGTTAGTGGAGTACGTTGCGCGAAAAGATTGTCGCTGGTCCAAGGTTGTTTGTCGTATTAGTGGTGTAATTCGAGTATCTGGCGCTATCAAAGATCACTTTGTAGCCTTTGATAGGTTTTTATTTTGCGCATTATCTATATTTATCGTATTCTACCGCATAGAAAATATTGGCCTGTAAGCCATGTCTGGTGGCAGTAGCGTGATCCGAGGCCCAGCTGGGAACAACGACTGCCGAATCTATGTGGGGAATCTGCCACCTGATATTCGCACCAAAGACGTCGAAGATGTTTTCTACAAATATGGCGCAATTCGAGACATAGACCTTAAAAATCGCAGAGGAGGACCTCCATTTGCCTTCGTCGAGTTTGAGGACCCAAGGTAAATTAGCTAATTTGCTGTAGCAGCTAGCTAACGTTATGTCTTACGCGCTAATCTAAGTGCCTTGCTAACTGTAGGTTAGCATTTTGGTTGTTCTGCTATTCTGTCTCCGCCATGCTAACATTACCAGCCAATAAATGGGCTAGCCTTTAACTAGTGTGCTAACTTGTGTGACTTACTTAACGCTTACTGGTCTTATTTAGGAGAACAAATGCTCAGTTTTGTGAATGGCCGGGTAGTTGGGTTAATGTCGAAGTACTTCGGAGTCTATCCACGTGCTATTGTTAGCCTTTTGCGTGGAAATTCTGTTGGCTAACGTTAGTTCCTTTGCGCGCGTGCACGCTTGAAAGTTGATCAACATTAGCCACACATTAAGCTAGCGGCGTTTGCTAGTATCATTGCGTTAAATATTAGCTCGTGTGGGGTTTAGCGTTGGCAACGTGTTCGAACCCTATTTGCTCTAAACGTCTAAATCGAGACAATACCCTTTAAAGTTGATAGTGCAATTATTATTATTTTGACACGCAGTGTTTTGGCGGAACTAGTTCGCTAATGTTTTGTGTTTTTGTTAAGGGTGCAATGGTTTCCTAGTTGCAGTGTTTATTCAGATGTGCACAATTGTTAAGAAGGCACAAGCTATTGTCCTCTACAGTTGACAATTGCGGTAGATGGGTAAAAGCGGGAAAGTGCTCAGTTGTGCCTCACATTCTTGCAGAGACGCTGAAGACGCCGTTTACGGACGCGATGGCTACGACTACGATGGTTACCGTCTACGAGTGGAGTTTCCCAGGAGTGGAAGGGGAATGGGCAGAGGTGGATTTGGAGGCATGGGTGGGGCCCCTAGGGGGCGCTATGGACCCCCATCCAGGCGTTCAGAATACAGAGTCATAGTTTCAGGTGAGTTTCACTTGTTCCTTGACACTTGAGTCAAGGCAGGTCTCTTTATTAGAATGACTTTATTAACCATTATACAGTTTGTGCATAATGGGTAGAGGATCTCTATGAATTGGTAAAGAAGGAAATGGGATATCCCTGAATGTTTTAAAATTCTGTGCCGTCTTCAACAGGGCTTCCCCCCAGTGGCAGCTGGCAGGACCTGAAGGATCACATGCGTGAAGCAGGTGATGTATGTTATGCTGATGTATTCCGCGATGGGACTGGTGTTGTGGAATTTGTGCGCAAAGAAGACATGACCTACGCCGTTCGAAAGCTGGACAACACTAAATTCCGCTCACACGAGGTAGGTCTGGCACCTTTTAAGCTATAGACTTGGGATGTGTGTCCTTAAGGTAAGCCGATTGCTTCAGAAGCGGTTGGACTTGTAGCCTTGTTTTTCTAATTGGACCACGCGCTGGTGTTAGACACGTACCAACATGGAACGTCAGACGAACTATTGTCATAGGATGTCCCAAAACGCTGGTATGTTAAGAACATGTATGTTTATCTGGGCTGCCTAATGGCTTCTGCTTCCTGTGTCCTCAACCATCAGTTTGTTCTCGTGTCCCCAGGGTGAAACTGCATACGTGCGGGTGAAGGTGGATGGTCCTCGCAGTCCCAGCTATGGAAGGTCCCGCTCCCGCAGTCGTAGCCGGAGCAGGAGCCGCAGCAGGAGCAGAAGCAAGAGCCGCAGCTACTCCCCACGCCGCGGCCGCGGGTCTCCCCAATACTCACCGCGCCATAGCCGCTCCCGCTCTCGCTCCTAAACGTCACCTGAGCGGATCTGAGCACTGACGCTTTAGGTGGAGCCCTGTTGTCAAACCACCACTTCCCTTCTCCTTCCCTTTGTTATTGCCCACTGATTTTTATTTTTATTTTTTTGCCGCACCTCCCTCAATGAGTCCATATTTTTAATTTTGTGTCTCTCCCTCCCATTCGTCTTTCCCTCCCTCATACCCTTGATGCTTTTGGTGGACATCTCGGTATGTTGTATCTCGGCTCCTACACCCAGTCCTCAGTCCCTTAATTGTCAGGCTCTGGTTCTATTTAAAGTGCGTTTTACCTAATTCAGCTTTATTGTTTTCGTTTTTCTTTTTTAAAATAAAAGAAATGGAAGTCTTTCTTATCCAGCAAGTCTCAAATATTACGCTGTAATGAGTTCCACTGTTCTTGTGTCCTTTGGATTTGGTGGGTTGTCATTATTACAAATGTGGATTTTACTGTCTTCCTATAGATGTCTGACAAGATGGATTAAAAATCTTTGGAATAAAGGTTTTTTGGAGCACATCTCATTCATTAGGATAACGCAGTAGCAGGTAGATGTATTATGTGTAGGCAATAGTACATGTAACATAGGGAAAAGTTTGTTTTTGTTTTGTCATTTAAAAGATCTGTCTTGACTTAAATGTGTAAGGTAGGCTTTATGTGCTTTTTCTTTTTGTTTTCTTTTATGACCATGGTAAATAACCATTGAGCATAAGTCTGACCTTAAAATAAGACGTAATAGGAGAATTTTTTTTTATTTTTATTTTTTTTCTCCCCCCTTCCCTCTTGCTTGAAAGTACTTGGTAGATTTGTTCGACAGTTTGATTACAAATACTCAGTTCCAATTTTGGAAGTCTCGTAATTAAGCTGTATTATAGTTGCATGTTTTTGAGAAATTTTGAGGAAGAAAAGAATTGGGACAGTCGTGATTCTAACTTTGCCTCCTGTTTTTGGTTTTTGCTGGTATTAAAGGTTTGGATTGGAGGAGTGGCTCTGTGGATCCCAATCCGTGAAGCCGGATCGTTGGATCATTTCAGAATCAGGATTAGCATAGGGAATACTGGATGCATGGAGCGGGATCAATTTACCTGGGATCGTAGGATTGGAGCCCTCACCCGTAATGGAAATCTAGATCGAGCGACTTCTTGCAATTGGCAGTTTTTCTTCATCTCGATTAACACGTTAGATGGCACATGGTTGGAGGATATTTTTTATTTTTATACAAGGGAAGCAGAGGATGAACTGAGAGGCGGGATCAGTTGCATTGGATGGAGTCAACATAAGTCTGGTAAATTGGGTTGGGGTCTGTCGTGGGTTTATTTTTCAATTTTCTTTCCTTTTTTTTCTTTTTCCTTTTTCTTTCAGACAGGAGATTCTCAAAACTGGCTTGCAAGTATTTCCATTAAGGCCTTTTATTCCACCACAATAAAGTTATTTTTGTTTTGAACCAAAACCTCCAGGTTAGTTTTGTCCATTTTGTATCAAGTGTGAACTTAATAAAACTACCTTTTAAACAACGTTTTGCACTTCAAATCCAATTTGAAGAACTGATGCCAGCCCCAATGAATGGAATATAGGGAAGAAAATATTACCTGGTAGTGATTCATTCCTTGAAGCTGGCGCGCTAATCTTTCCCTTCTAGTCCTCATCAAGGCTTTAAGATCTTCCTTGACGCTTGAGATCATTCAAAATGATATTTAGACTGGTAAAGCATCCTTGAACTTTAGTCAACCAATGCACATGCTGACCTCACATTTCAGAAAGAATACTCAACAGGCATCGTCCATGTGATAAATGGGCTAAACAAATTGTGTTGGATCACATTGCATTTAGCAGACGCTTTATCTAAATTGACTTACATTTTTGCTAAAGACACATCAAGTAGCCTGTAGGCATCCAGACTTTATGAGAAACTCAATCTCTAGGCTCACCAGCACTAAAATAAGTAAAAGTATTGATAGAGAGTTGTACAGCAGCCTCTGCCCCTCCACCTGCCTGGCCTTTGGTGCTGGTTGCCAAGCACTTGTCCATAATGGTGTAATATTACATCGCAGATAGTAGAACTTTATGAAAGTTTAACCCTCTATGGGTCTTCGTCATTCATATAAATGACGCTTTAAAAACCACATCTCTCTAAGCAATAATGTTGTACCTTAAATTTGTCACTTAAAATCCCCTCTAACCAATAAAATCAAAGATTAGTTAGAACAATTATATCATGTGGTGCAACAAAGAAGTACACAAAACAAGCACATGTTGGGTGACACACACGAGTAGCATCATGATAAGTACATTTTTAAACTATAAAATATTGCTGAATAGCCAAAACTGTTTTTTAACTATTTAGTAATTTTATATGAAAAAATCTACAGATTATTTGTTTAAACCATCAAAAAGGGCATGTCATGTATAAATGACAAAATCCTATGAGGGGATAGAAGTTTCTGTGATGTTTAATATCAGCTTCTACTTCTACTATGCAGGGTCAAACTATTTTTCATAGGATGTTTCCAAGTTTTATGGGAAGGTGAAAGGGACACCTATGCCTTTTTCAGAGGGCAGTAAGGGTAGTGAACCGAGCAGTAATGAGGCCGAGGTAATTATAAGAATTCAATTCAATTTTATTTATATAGCGCATTTTTACAAAAGGCATGTCACAAAGCGCTTAACACAAGAGGCCCAATGAGCAACAGGGGCAAGGAGAATTAAGCCCAGTGTAAGCTGTGCGCAACAGGAAGACAGCAACTAGCCTACAGTCTGAGGCAGATAGTAGTGATGAAGGACAGGGCGAGAAGGAGGAGCCAGGCAGTAAAGAGAATCTTAGACCGGGGATAGGCCACAGGTTGTTGTGGAAGACAGGGATCAAGGGGGTTGCGCCTTTGTTTTGGGGTTCGAGTGACAGAGGCGTAGGCATAAAACTGTCCCGAATTAGTGTCATTTTTGTTCACTGAATCTACTCTCAGGGAGAAAAACAAACATTTTTTTCAGTAATACTGCCAGTGTGTGGAAGTCTTGTTCCTTATGTATTCACTGGTTTTGTCCACCAGATGGCGCAAAATAGCCTATTCGTGTGTGCAATCTTTAGATAATGGCAGATTTCTTGATTTTACAGTTTTTTTCTGAATGCTTAAACACTAAAAATTATTCTTGTAGCACAATTTCTAAAACTATTAATAGTTGTAGGTAAACTACTCACTGAGTTTGCATAATCAAAAGCAGAAACACTGCTTTGCACACAGTTTGCACTTTTATAACACACAATTTGCAAATGTATAAATACAATCTACTAGCACTCTTTTTGCGGAACTGTAAACACAACTCACAACTTTACACACAATTTCCAAATTATTAGCACACTCCTAGTAGAAATATACACATTTATTGCTATTAGGCTATTTACACAATTTTGCTAACTGTTAACCACACTGTGCCATACAGAAACTGTTTTAGATAATTAGTTAACTTTGCAATCAGCATGAGCACTATAAATAAGCTTTCAATGTGAAGAACAATGGGGGGAAGACTGAGAAAAGTGAGGATTAGAGGAGGTCGAGGAAGAGTACGAGGACTTGAAGCAGCAGGTGGAAGAGGAGGACAAGGACTAGAAGGTGAATTTAGAGTGAATTTAGAGGAAGATACAGTAAAAGAAGGTGATGAAGGGAGAGGGTGAGGAGGTGAAGAAGAAGGTTAGAAGGTTGATGGTTAGTGTTAACTGTTTGGTACAAAAATACAATTTTTACAAAGCTTTGTAGAGATAAGTAAGATGTATTATCTTTTGCAAAAGATCTGGAATGTTTTTCTGATTTGGTCTAAGGTTTTTCAATTTGTGTGTAGAGTTTTGCAAAAAAAAAAAATCTTAGAAAAAATGTGTTTAAGCAATCAGAAAAAACTGTAACAGGTGTCTGTTCTCTCTCTTATGCAAGAGCTTACATACACCACAAATAGCCTATGTCTAATATGGCCTCACTGATGAAAAAAGCTGTCTTTAACAAGAGCATGTCTTTATATCTTAGTCAGATAAATACTAAAACTACTTTGGTAGAATAAGAATTATAAATCCATTTATGATGTTTTGTACAATGCCTGTACATAACTATTTATTCATTCTCCTGACTCAAAATCAGGAGAGTCAGGAATTTTATTTTTCTTTAAATTTTTCTTTTTCTTGATATAATTTAAAGATTTATGGCACTGACACAGCTTAGGACCCAGAATTTGGTGCTGCACCTCTGTAAGCCTTTACGGCGGAAGCATCATAAATCCTTATAACTCTTTTGACCTTTTCATGCTAGGATGATTCAGGGTATAGGCCTAGCACATTTAATAGGCCTACACAACGCTGCACAAAAATAACATAAAAGTACAGTATATTACTAAAAAAACTATAATGATATTAGTCTTATTTCAAGACAGCAATAAAATGGTTTATGAGAATTAGTTTTTTTTTAGAAAGTATGTTTTTTTTATTTTTATTTCCTGCAAAACACTGGGCCTACAAATGGCTATAGATCAAGTCAACACCTCTGGCAGTCAGAACCTCTTCACAGGGAGGGTGATACTGTCACCTCCCACAGGAAGAAGAGGGGACAGAGAGGAAACTAGAGCTCATCAGTTTGAGAAGTTCATCTAGAACAAAGAATCAATTTTCAATTTAATTTAATATTATTTAGGTACTGTAAGTGTGAAAACACTGAGAAGCAAAATAGGAATTAATGGCGTTCCAGATGAAAAAGTATATATTTTTTATCCTTAGTTTTTATCCTTCCATCCTTGGTTTTACAGCAGATAAAGATGGTATGGCGCATTTCTTGTTTCTTGTTCTTGTTGTCTGCTATCTGTTCTTTAAGTGTGGTTCATGATCTAAATGTTTTAAATTAGCAAAATTCAATTTAATTCATAATAATATTTACATACAGGCTAAGGATTATTTACCTATTTGGTTTTGCCTAAAACATATATATTAAGTTTTTTGTTATTTGCACTCACTTTTTGCAACATCGTTAGGCCTTTCCTTTCTGTTAAAGCAAGTTCTGTTTATACTTTCATAGCATCTGTGTCTTTTTCTGGAACCCAAGTTACTGTCGATTGCGGTAACCATGGTACAGTAAGCCTAAATGGAGCTGTTCAACCGACTCCGGCTTTAGCAACTGGCAACAACCAGGACACATTTACAGAAACGTATGAAGACAAAAACTTTGAAAAATATTCCTGCCAGAGAGATTCGACAACAACAGTGAAGTTCTTCATCAAAGCTAAAGGTAACCTATCTTTGACTATAAAACGGAGGACAGAACTATAAAGAAGCACCATGGTTTCCGCCGAGAAGACTAAATTTCAAATGGCTTGGTCTAAGTGGCCATCTTCAGCAGATATTAATAACAAAGTGGTTCGGTTGCATTTTTTCACAGTGTGCGATAATTGCTACGAACTCGACGGTTCTCTTGTCGTGGGGGCGATCTGTGGCGACCTGCTAATCACAGGAGGCATCATCCTCCTTGTGTACCTCCGTGGTCAGAGGAAGTCTGGTCCTGCTCCCCAAAAACGTAAGGCCACAACATCTGTTAAAACAAACAGCTGTATCAAGTAGGGCTGTATCAGTCTAGAGTTCTCCTTAAAGTGCAATAGACTGCATTTTATTATTTAGCTCTACATTTTTTATTCAACATTCTTGTCCATGATTTTTAAAAACATTGTTCTGAACATTGTTTTCCATATCATTTAATTTTGTTAGTGTCACCTTACTAGGCCTAGTCTGTGTAAGAGGACTTTTCGAAACAAAGGCTAGGATTTGCAAAAAAAAAAAAAGTGCCAATCAGTTTCCACAAAAGTTCCTCAGGAGTCAAGACTGGCAGACATTGCTCCAAATTACGCTATACCAGGATAAGGAAAATATCGTTTCTAAACAGTATCCTGGAATTTAGCGCAAGAGCAAACAAATGGGTTTATTAAGTTTACCCCTCATTTACCCAACCGGCCCATGAAACACATTGTGTTGTATTAGTTATGGAACCTGGATACCTACTGCTAGTGGAAATTAGGAGTTGGAAATCTGGCTGTTCTGCCCATTGCAAGCCACTTAGCTTTACTCTAGGGGAGACTAGCCATATGATAACTAATAGTTTTTTGTCAGTTTTATTGTCAATTCTTTGCATGTACTAGAAATACAAAGGAAATCGAAATTAAGTTTCTCACTGCCCCATGCATATACATTAGACAGACAAGACAGGGCAGGACAAACAGTAAAATGCACAGACAAAACCGACAGACAGAAATGTAACCACTAGACTAGTAACAAGATTAAGTTAAGGTTAAATGCAAGTGGATTAAGGTATATGCTTTTTAGGGATATGATGGTTGACAACCTCTCGTTTCTCTGAATGCAAGCTAAATGCATAATGCTGCTAAAGGCATTAAAGTAATCTTTATGTAAAATTTACCCGTGATCAACGAGGCCCACCATCTGTACATGTACCCTTGTGCATTAAAACACCCAGAAAGACCCAGGGTCCATTTTCAGAAAGGGAATTGGGGTCATAAAAAACTTCAGACAATGTGTCAGTCATGGAAAAACTACCACTTCATGAGCCAGGTCACCCTCTTTAAAAGGGATTTGAGGAAGGAAAAGTTCATCTTCTTCTCTCAGATGATGGCAAACTTGTTGTAGTTTATTTGTACAACGTGGTAGCCTGTATTGATGACTGAAACACACATTTTACAGTTCTGTTTCTCATTCCCAGAGCTACCACTTTAACAATAACATTTTCCTCTGACACTGTTGTGTGGCGCTAAAGTATATCTCTCTGTGTCTGTCCATCAGTATGCTTTATCTGAAATTGATTTTGTTGATCACAGCCACCAATGCACGGCGCACGGCTGGTTCCAGTGGCGGACCACCAGTGCCCAATCAAGACTATCAGGTACATCTTAGCATCTTTGGATCTACAAGTCTCTGACTAATGTAAATGTGCTTTGTACATACTAACATGACATGTGTTGTATGTTTTCTTTTGCCCCTGTGACAGGCTCTTACCGAATTTACCCGCAGTAAAGATACTTATGCTACTGTATTGCACAGGACTGGCTAGAGGCAGGAATCATTGCCTACGTACAAATACACAACATGGAAGAGATGCAGTGTTTTACACAGTGTTTTACTTCAGCTTTCATTTTATCTGTGTTGAATAATGAATTTGTGAAAACAAGTTAGAGTGTTATCTTTTGTCTTTTGCATGTGTCTTTAAGGGTATGAACTTTGTAAAGGATATTGACATTTACAAATTGCTTTAGAAAATACTGCATCACCTTTTCCCTCCACGCTTTTGCCTTAGTTGTTAAGAGAATATTACAATGGAAAGTGTAGTGCCTTACATGCAAATGAATAATAGTCTTTACTGTAAATGAGGCTTGTAAGATCAGTGGGAAGAGTTGACAACAACAAGAGCTTTTTCTTTTGTCATACACAGTGGAAACCATGTCATCAGTCCAGCAGCAGGCTGTTTTCTGTATAGCCTACATCATCATTTTTATAATAAAGTGGAATAACCCACTCTTCACTGTCTGTTTTTTTTCAGACACAGATAAGCTAACTTTGTTCCAATACAAAAACTTTGTGCAGTTTGGTAATTGGGTTGTGTAATGATTCTAGAAAAAAAACATGGCTCTCTGTCATTAACTGTTTTTCATGTTTTGAATAAGTTAAGTTTACCAATACTAGATTATTAAGGAGTGCTTACTGCACAAAAAGTGTAATTTATCGAGCTGAAAAGACGTGCAGGAGAAACTGCAGGAGGTCTATAAGCTGCGGTCTAATAGTTAATACACTTGTGGTTTTGTGAGCGAGGGAGTGTATGGGGGAGGGAGAGAAGTGGTTCAACTCAACGTCTCATGCTCACCTTGAGCTCACACTGAATATGCGGGGGAGTGTGTAGATCAGGGTTTGTGTACTCACACAATGACAACTGCACAGGATGTTGGTTGAGCGCCTGAGCATTGCATGCTTGTCAAGTTGAGTATCAAAGGCGAACACACAGTAAAGTCTAGCAGAAAATGAACGAGAAAGGAGCAATCATCGATGACATGAAATCACTTGTCTGTATCCTCTGCAAAAAAGTATAGCATTAATGTCAAGATGGCCTTAAAGGAAGTTAGTGAAAGGTAATGGGGATTATTTACTTTAATTCTTCAAGGACACATGTAACAAGCATTGCAGTGTCATAAACAAAGTCCCACTAAGGTTGTAGCCAGAGCTGTACAAGCATTGCATTAAAATTAAAGTTCAAATGAGAGAAAGGTTCAATGTACTGGGTAAACTAAAGGAAAACATTACATGACTGGACATAAATGTTTGCTTGTAAAGACCTTTCCCTTCCACACTAGAAGCCACCAAGTCCCAACAAGCTGGTCCCACTTGTAAAAAGTCAGGCTTATAAAACTTACAGTTGGGCCATTTTAACATGAAGCAGTAACTCAATTATATATTGCATGTCCTTTTTACATAACTTTATATTAGTACCATCTTCTGAGAAATAAAATGTGTTAAATCAGGTAATTATGAAAAAATAAAAAAATACATGAAATAAATTATTAGACCGTACCTATGAAATCTAACATGAAAAAAGAGAATCCTTGTTTAGAGAAACACCACAGAAACAAACCATGAACATATGATGTGTAGATTTAGATGCAACAGATGGGAGGTGTCATGTATTATGTGCAATGCAGTCAATTCACTTGCCAGTAATTGGATTCTATGTTATCGTCGTGGCGACTTTTTGCACAGAATTTGATAAAGAGATTTTAAAGGAAATTACCAATATTGAATTAAATCTCACAATATTGAATTAAATTGTTTTGTTTAGTTTTTTTTTAGATCAAGCCTTATCAGACACCAACTTTGAGCTCAACAGCATTTAAATGAGAAAACCTTGTGAATAAATCGCTGTTGATCGAGGTTGAGGTTGTTGATTGATTGAACATAGACTGAATAGTAAAGGAGCTACTGTAATACTACTGAATGAACTTTAATCTTCCTTATTGAGTTAACATTATCTGCCTGGGTGCCATTCACTCTGTGTCAAGTCAGATTTTGTTAGACATTTCTTCTATAGACAGTGTTTGATGATCTCAAACAACAGGACAATAGATTGAATCACAATCTATGAATCGCCCTCAGTCCCTGCATTGAAAGGATCGTTGAATGTCTTGACAGGATCGTTGAATATCTTCGTATGAAATACTGATTGAATTTTCCACATTTGAAAGCTTGAGTAATGTACATCAGTGAGCAGATACACTTTCCATACATAATGTGGGTGGAAGAGATGGCTGTTGTTTGGTGAGATTTATTTCCCACGATAAATGATATCCTTGTTTTTCACTGATTTTGTGTTAGTTGTGTCTTAGTTGAGGGAATAGGCAGTTTATTTTCTTCTCGTGTTCAGTACATCATACGCATCTCTTGAACCAATGGTCAGTTGCTGAGAAAACAAAGCATGACAAATATGAATTGTTAAGTGTACACAATTATTCATAAGAACTGCAAATGAAAATTCATAATCAAAGACAATCAATATCTTGTAGATGTACCTGATAAGTTACATCATCTTGGATCAGGTTTCTCCGATCAGATTCTTGAGAGGCTGAGGGAGTGGGAAGAAGTAGAGTTATATTAGACCAGAGGCAGCCAAACAACGGCCCGTGCGTTTTATTAAACCAGAGG
>JAGFZM010005752.1:15213-29788 GCA_017657215.1 Limnothrissa miodon
AAAAAAAAAAAAAACGACATCAAAAAGTACAAATAAACAACAATATAAAAATAGCCTCCTAGACACCTTCAAAACAAATACAACAACATGAAAAAAAAATCCTCTTTGATACAGAAATCGCGTTCGCGGTCTATACATGGCATTGCTGTACAGAAACAGGGGAGAGAACCAATCAAAAAAACCCACAATGCCACACACAGTCACTGACAAGAGAGGGTGCAGAGAAAGACAGAGGAGGAGGAAGAGGAGGCAGAGGAGGAAGAGGAGGGAGGAGAAAGAGAGAAAAAGGATGGAATGAAGAATAGAAATGAATGGAGGGAGTGAGGATAGGGCGACTGAAAAAGAAAACTATACAGGATAACAAGCAAAATACAGGAAAACAAGTGTTACATAGAAAAATAAAGATGAAAGAAAAAGGGAAAAAAAATATCTAGGGAGATTGCAGAAACCGAAAGTGCAGAATTACATGTGTGATCAGAACAAAATGCTGTCTGTCTTGCAACATAGAACAGTTTTTTTCTCCTTTACCAATAATAATAATAATAATAATAATAATCATCATCATAATCATTCTAATCGTAATAACAATAAAACTTCTTTTACAGAAAACAGTAATAACAATAATGATCATAATCTCTACATGAACATTAGCCATAAAAATGCATCTTTAAAAAAAAATGAAGAGAAAGAATGACACAAAGGAAGAGGGAGAAAAACAACAGGGGAGAGAGAGGAAAGAAGGAGAGAGAGAGAGAGAGCTGGTTGCTGTCCTACGTGATCTCCATTTCACTAAGCTCCACTGGAGGGCTGAGAGTGTCCACTGTGCCCCCACCCGCCCACCCCCCCAACCCACCCCTTGCCAGCATTGGGCCACTCTGAGAAGGGAGGCTTCAGAGGCTTTGAGATCACAGCCTGCTCCGGAATGATCCACTGAAACACAGTAGGGGGGTAAGGGGTACAAGATATAGGCAGGATGGGGGGAAAGGAGGAAGCGCACCCAAATAAACCCCTCAACCCCCAGCACAGGCTTATGTGAATACTTTGGGTTTGTATCTGTATGTCACACGTCCGTCAGTATGTAAGCAGTTCGTTATGTAATGTGAATGTGCAGTGTGTTGTGTTGAGAGTGTGTCTTTGTGTGTGTGTATGTATGTGTGCTTGTACAAGTTCTAAGTGTGTGTAAGACTGTAATATGCCTTAAAAACTTGCCACTGCATGTTGCTAAGGCAACGGTTAAGAGCAGGAGCGTGAGAGGAGAGGGTGGCTGGTAGGAGGCAAGGAGGCGGAGCAAAAGAGGTAAAGAACCCCCCCCCCCCTCCACCCCCCCCCAAAAAAAAAAAAAAAAAAAAGAAGAAAAACAGAAACAACCCAAACAGAAACAGCCAATGGGGTGAAGGAGAGGGACAAGGTAGAAGAAAAGGGGGCGGAGCGTGGGCAGAGCGTCCTACTGCCTATCCAGTCGGATGGAGGAGCGAATGAAAGGACAAGAGCCAATGGCAATGATCGTTTGGTTAATGTACAGAGGTGGCAGGCAAATGAAGGGGGAGCATGGCGGCTCGTGCCCCCGCTCCCCCTCCGTTTCAAACACCTGTCCACCCAGATGACCCCTCCCCCCCCCCCCCCGCGGTGCCCCCTCCAGACAGACAATGGCGGTTTGGCATGAAGCTGATCTACACAGGTGGGCTGATGTGGATGTTTTAAACACAGCAGACGCCCCTGTGGGAGAAGGAGAAGACAAGTGAAGATCAGAGGAGATCTGGCAACAGCAGAAGATCTGGCTCTCTTTTTTTTTTTTTTATCTATTATTAATGAATATTATTTCTGTTCTAAACGGTGGAAAGAGGATCAGAAGAGCTGAGTCCTTGTTTCTTCATTTTCTATTACAATTTCTAGGTAATGTCTAAGTGTCAAAAAAGTTTAAAATAATAATAAAGCACACACACACACACACACACACACGCACACACACACACACAAACACACACCGTAGCACCTTTAAAACTTGCAGAGCGTCATCACTGCCTGATGCATCCTCCTCTTCCTCCTCTCGCTGGCCAGTATGACTAAGGCTCCTCTGCTGCTGACTAATGTTTCGAGCGCGTCCTGAACGCTGATTCAGCTGTGCGGTCTATTTTAACACGCCATCTTAACACTTTGTGCTTTTGTAGCCCACACTCTCTGCAGCCCTCTCCACCCCATGCTGTGCCTCATCTGACTCTACGTGAGACCTGGAGGTTTGGATGTGCTGTTCTGTGCTGTGCTACTCCAACAAAGTGGACCCAAAGCGTATGCCTCTCATTCATCCATTCACCTGCCGGTGGCGGAGGCTGCCATGTAAGGTGCCATTGTAGTATAAAGAAATTGTAGTTAATATAACAATTCTGTATTGCAACTATATTGGTTGTTCCATATGTCACAAACCTGTGACCAACCCTGTTTGAGCACCCCGTTGTCTAACCAAGTCCATCACCGTGTGACCATTGTTTCTGTCGCCAATGCAATACACATCATGATCAGCCGACAATTAATCACTGTAGCTTCCTGAGACAACCCTTGTTGACGCTAAGGCAATACACATCGTGAATGATGCTTAAATACTGTCGTACAACGTAGCCAGTACACCGGGAACCACCTGAAGGTGGAAACTCCATGCTGCGTCCTCCGGACTCTTCCCATAGTCCGTAATGTTGTTGCAACTAACTAATAAATGTTCTCACCATTGTTCACAGCCTCCTGACCGTCTCTGTCTGCACAGTTTATGTTTACGGAACACAGCAACGTAAAATGTATTTCTACATTATCCCGCCACCGGGAGCAATTGGGGTTCAGTATCTTGCTCAAGGATACTTCGATAGAGTCAGACGGAGGGCTCTCCGCTTGCCAAATCACCTGCGCCACCATGGCCCAGGGGTGGAAGGTTGTTCAGCGGCAAAGCTGTGCCAGGGGAAAGTCTATGCTGGCCCGTAGACCAGGGGTGGGCAAACCTTTTGACTTGTGGGCCACAATGGGTTATAAAATTTGACAAAGGGGTTGTTCCGGGAGCAGATGGATGTAGTGGTTGTGTGAAGTATTATAAATTACATGTAAAGGCCATTTAATTTCACAGTTTGGGCCTTTAATAGGTAGTAAAGAATGGATATGCAAGGCTTTTGGGAAATGCATTTCTTAACAGCAGTCTCAGTCTCCTATACCTTTACAACAGTCTCCTATACCTTTCCAGATACAGGATCTACACACATATACACACACACACACACACACACACACACACACACACACATCCCTGTTCATCCTTGTCTTCCAAATACATGCATACACTCTGACATTAAGGTTTAACCCTAATCTCTCTCATAATAATCTCTAATCTCACTTACTTTAACCCAGTCGAACACACACACACCCACCCACACACTTTCTCCCGAGCGCACACGCACTCACACACACACAAGCACACACACACACTTACCTGTGTTAGACCCCTGCCTGCTCCATGCTGTACTGCAGGTCAGGTGGCTTGTAGCTAAGGAGCATGTCGCTGGTGCAGGAGGAAGGATAGCAGGCAGCAGAGTGGAGTTCACCTTCCACGTCACATACTGAATAAAACACACACACACACACACACACACTTTAGATTAAGTATTTTTAGCTGGCCTCACTGTGTCTATACAGCATGTGTGCACAGTGTTTGTGTGAGGGTGGGTAGTGTGTGTGTGTGTGTGTGTGTGTGTGTGTGTGTACCCGTGTGTGTCTAAAACTACAAGGCCAGTGCCAACTTTCTCGCATCAACATGCCTAACATGCCTGAGATAATGCAGTGTAAAATGCAAATTTATCTTAGTTCATCTGAACAATGCTAAACCCTTACCACAGCCGACAAGTGTCACAATGTTCTGATGCCAGACAGCTCAAGCACATATAGTGTCTGTGTGTGTGTTACGTGTGTGTGTGTGTTTTACATGCGTTTCTTACCCGACTCTTCCCTCTGGTGCAGCTGCTGGCTTCCCGTCAGAGATGATTGGCTGAGGATGTCTGACATCCGGGCGGAGCTCAGCGCCTTCCCAGCCAATAGGCTCATCCCTGACATGGGCTCTGCTTGGTCCTGCAGACAGGGGAGGACAGCAATGCTCAAACACCTGCAATACCACAGACTGAACCCTAGGGGTCACTGTGTCCAAAGGTAGACTGTATACGTAACAATACACAAACATTTGAGTTTTGCAGAACATGGACAGAAGCAATTGGCACATTTCATATCAGACATTTTTCCAAGAAGTCCCAGGGTAAGCCCAGGTGTTATGGATGACAGCCAGTGAGATTGATGCAGTTTAACAGAATCAGATCCTTACTGAATGCCATTTCTAACACCTGTGTTTGCCCCGCAACTTCTTGGAAAAATGGCTGCTGTGCAATAAGTCCATTTGTCATAGAATCATATTCGGAATCAATCACACAATGATCATACGTTTATTGACCAAAGACTTCATAAGACACTATGAGTGTACACAGCACCCTCCACACACTTTGCATTCACAGACAAGGACTCTGAATTTAATTCGATTTGCATAATGTTAGCTTTAGTGAATTGGTTACGCTACCAATCTTTATCACTCTTCTTTCTGCCGACCGCACTCAGTGACCCCAAACACCAGGGCTCAATTGTGTGACATAACCTCTCTTAGATATTTCTTCCACAGGTTAGTCTGGTAGCATTTCTAACACACCAACAAATGTAACAGTGAAATTTAAACATCAGTTTTTCAAAGTGGGAAACTCAGACGAGTCTCTAAAAATGTGAAGTCTCTTGCCTCGAGTCAAACACTAAAGACTCCAGGATTTAAGAGAGAGAGTTCAAACCACAAAGCTGTAGGACAGCAGTGATTTGGATTTCGTAACAGTTGGCGGCCAGACAGCATCATTGTGAAGCAGAACACAGCGAAACAATTATTTTTACCTGGCAGCCATTTTAATAATCGCTGAAAGCCATAACCACTGATTGACACTCGATTAATCACCAAGCTGTAGTGTGCGAGTGTGAGCTCATGTACTTGACTGGTTATGTACTTGTACTATGTATCTCTATGCAGCCCTTGTTACAACCCCAACTCCACACACACACACACACACACACACACACGCACACCTATTACTTTATTTCGCCTCATTCTACACCCCTCTATCTTTCTGATGCACAAGACAGACAATTTCTGTAATTTCACAACATTTTGTTTAAAATTATAAAGTTCCATGATTCCTTGATTGGTTCCTAGGTCTCAGCAGATGGCCCCCATTCTACACCCCTCTCTCTTCTTTTTATGCACAACAGACAACCAACATCCCAGTGTACAGAAAGTGTGAGTGTCTCATGTACTTGTCTGGTCTCGGCGGATGGCGGCGCTACTCACATAAGCATCGTCGCAGGTCTGGATGGTGTGGTGGCGCTGCAGGGGCCCCCGGGCCCGGTACCCGTCCCCCTGAGGGCCCCTCTGGGCCCCGTAACCAACGCCATTGTGATCAGGGCCCTCCATCGCCTGGCCCACCGCCGTCCGACACTCCACATGCTCAGTGCCAGAGTCTGCAGGAGAGGGGGGTGGGGGGTGGGGGAGGAAAGGAGAGATGAAAAGAGGGAAGAGGAGGAGAGGAGAGCGGAAGAGAAGGGAGCAGAGGGGAGGAGAGGGGGTGGGGGTAGAGGAAAAGAGAGGAGAGGAAAGGGGAGTTATGCTGGATACAAGAGTGCACCTGGGCTTTTAGATGAGATTACAGGACAACCTGGATGGGATTTTTGAAATTTGCTGCTACTGTGCTTAATATTCTTTATTTATTTTCAGGCTTATTTTTCGCTTGAGGTTACCCAATGTGAAAAGAGGGGGAAAGGAATCAACTTAAGCTTAGTGATTTTTGTTATGCAACCTAATAAAAGATCAAATTGAGGTAGCATTTTAAAATATGTAAATATATTAAAAAAAAAAAAAAAAAATTTTTAAATAAATCATGTTATGTTAACATGTTATGTTAAAAAATGTTATGTTAACAGACAGGAACCTTTAAATGAGCAAAAAAAAAAAAAACCCTTTATTAACTCCTGATTCTGAAACAATGCAGCACGCTGCAAGCAATCCATTAAAAAACACAGCTAATGTACAGTAGACAGCTGCAGACTGAGTCGTTTGCTTGGATGATGGAGTTGTAACTCAGTGACTGTGTGTGTGAGTGTGTGTGTGTGTGTGTGTGTATAGTATGTATGTATATATTCAGTGTGTGTGAATAACTGACTTAAGTATGTGTGCATGTATGTATGTATGTATGTATTCAATGTGTGTGTGTGTGTGTGTGTGTACATGCATACGTGTGTGTGTGTCTCTCACCCCTTGCAGTGGCGCTCCTCATGTAGGCGTGTCTGTGCGTGGGCGAGGCGTAAGGGGGCGTGGCTCCCCGCGGCGGACCCAGCAGCTCATGGGGCTCCACACACGCCTTGGCCAACAGCCCCTCGTGCCCGTGCCCGTAGCCGCCTGGCACCTCATCCTCCTCCATGCTCTCCGAGTGTGCCAAGCCACCAGGGGGCGCCGTGGGGCAGTCGGGCCGGATCTGTAGCAGCGGGTGATACTGCTGGCCCAGGGGCTGGGCGCCGGGAACCGGGGCGGGCTGCTCCAGTCCGTCTGCCGCCTGACCCAGCTGGCGCAGCAGGAGCAGGTCGCTGTAGTCCTGGGGCCCGGCGGGCGGCGTTGGCGCGGGACGAGGGCTCTGGCGCTTCAGCAGCGCGGCCAAGTCCTGCGGAGGCAGCCGGGGGTCGTGGCCCGTAAGGGAGTGGCGCGGGGACAGCAGGCCCTGCAGCGTGGGCGTGACGTGCGGCTGCGCCTGCCGCTGGTACTCCATGGGCGTGGGCGAGAGCAGCGCCTGCTGCAGGGCTGAGGGACTGCCGTAGCCGCCCACGGGGCCCGCGCCAACGGGGCTGGTACCCTGGTAGCCCTCCAGCCCGGGCACCTTGAGTGAGGCGGCCTGCAGGTAGGGGTTGTAGCCGCCCACCATACTGGCACCGCCGCCGCCCACCCGCGCACCCTCGCCAAACAGGTGCGGGTTGAACTGGGACTGGTCGTACGCCGCAGAGGTGCAGTGGAACCGACTCAGGCTGCGGCTGCGGGGAGGAGGGAGAGAATAAATGAGTGGCCTGAGGATACACAGATTGGGTGCGTGCAGAGAAAAGAAAGAAAGAAAGAAAGAAAGAAAGAAAGAAAGAAAGAAAAAGAATAAAAGAAAAAAGAAAAGAAAAAGGAAGGAGGACTAACAGAGAAAGGAGGACTAAAAGAGATATATAAACCTAGGATCTCTGCTATGCACACAGTCACACAGTCAGCAGGACGTACATCCTGCATAACACTGTATATCAAGATGCTGTGGACAGGCCATCAACTCCCATGCCAGGCCCTCCCTCATAGAGACACATGATCTGTGTCAATCACCCTCACCCATCCCCCCCACTCCCCCCCCGCGCACCACAACCACACACCCGACCCCCCCCTACAGCACCCACACACACCCACACACACACACACACGCGCGCGCGCACATAGAGAGACAGACAGACACACACACACGCACGCACAAGCACACACATCTCGATTTACAGTGAGCAGGCCTACACAGATGATTTGAGGGGAACGATAGTGTCATAAACACAGGCTACATGGCTCCAAAAGCAATAAGGCACAGACAAGATCACATTCACTGAACAGGCTCAATGTCACACAAGGAGCACGACAGGAATTACATTTCTTTTCCAATCGCTTCCCTTCCCAGAACTTTACGACGACCGTTCAGTGAATGTCAACACACACACAGATATACTGTACACACACACATATACACACACAACCACAATCTCATCACTGGGTCCTAAAGGAGACCACGGGAGATTCTTCTGGAATTTGCCGGAAATGTCTCAACACATAGCGGAGGGGGCAACCACTAACGCTACAGGTTAGCTGGCCACTTACAGTGAAGGTGTGGACCAGGAGCTCGTGACAGATGAACACGGATTCGAGGCCAAGTCTTCTATTAATCCCTTGGCTGACGGCCCATTTTCTCTAAGGCTTTTCCCACATGTCTATTTGTTCATGCCATTATAAATCTATTTATATCCTAAAAAAACATGTGCTGGGATATTTAACAAAGATTCATTTCTACAGTACATTCAGATAATACAGCACTGAACACTTTTATTTTAGCAAACTAACTTCCCAACTAACATGGGGTTTTTAGTTTAATCTTAGAACTCAAAGCAAAACAAAACCAAATAAAACAAGGGTTGCACTGTAAGTGACCTATATAGGAGTGTGTGTCTGAGATATCAGCACATAAGAGTGTTTGTCTTGCTTTTGCAAAAACCAAACGCAACAGGAAGAACGAGAGGAAGTCCACTTGATTGATGTGTCAGCTGACGCGAGGCAGAGGAGGCGGCAGCAGAGGGGAGCGGTGAAAGAGGCAGTGATGAGGAGGAGGAGGAGGATGAGGAGTACAAACAAAGAGGTCAAAGGTCACCTGTGCGTCTCTGCGTTGTCGGCACTCAGCTGCTTGCCCAGAACGCGGTGGCCGCATGGCGTGGACAGGAAACCCTGCCGCTGAGTCCCGCCCCCCAGCTCCACATCCTGCACCTGGATGGTCACCTGCTGCTGCTGGGGAAGGCCCTGGGCCAATCCCACGGCTCCGCGGGTGGGACCTGCTGGCGGCTGCTGCTGCTGATTGGGCAGAGCCATGCGGGGCAGGCTGGTGGGAGGCGGGCTCCCTCCCGAGGGCTGGTAGAGGGAGGGAGCATGCTGGTACTGCACTCCAGGCATTCCACCTGCGCGCACACACACACACACACACAGACACACACATACACACACACAGGAAAAAAAATGTAAAAACAAAAAAAAGAGCCCAAATCAAAGAGCGAAATAAGAATTCTGATTTTGTGTCCGTGGTGCTGTGGAAGACAGGAGCCACCCACCGTGTCCTTGCATCATCCCTGCACTCCCGGGAGGCGGGCTCTGATTGGGCGGCCTGAAGAGGTGGTTGCTGGGATGTGTAGGCGGAGGACTGGAGGGCTGGATGCGCAACCTGAGGAAACAGACAGAAACCGGAGAGCAAGGGAGGAGAGAGAGAGAGGGAGAGGGGAGATTGAGGAGTGGAGAGAGATGGAAAGAAAAAAATAAGGGAGTTGGAACTTGCATGCAATTGCAAGATTTAAAAATAAAATAAATAAATAAATATCTCACAAGCTGGAAAAGGTTGGGCACCCCTGGTTTAGGGCATTGCTGCTAAAAAAATATTGTAAAAGAGGGCTGCAACTGAGTGTGTCCAACAAATTAACACCTTTTGTGTTTGGGTGTGTGTGTGTGTGTATATGTGTGTGTGTGTGTGTTTCTGTGCACTTACCTCTGTAGCTGGTGAGTAAGATGGCCTGGCTGGCTTTCTCCATGTCCCAATGACAGGGCCTACGGCAGGGCGGAGGGATCAAAATTAAATACCAAGACCTCATCCCACCATATAAGATCTCACACAAGACATCACTAAACACCTGCACTACCCACCTAACGGTGGTCCTGATTACATAAAATAAGATTAAAGCAACGGAACGCAGTGAATTCATATGGATTTAGTAGAGAATTACACAGTGAATCCGTTATGTAATGGAGAATATCTGTGCTGATGGAAATGAATGGATGGCACTTCAGATAATATCAGTTTAGCCTGCACACAGACAGCAGCGCATTGGGCCCAGCCGCCAGGTACACAGCGTTATGAAATACAAAAAGGCAGTGCAGTTACTCAAAATAAAATGTTTAATTTCATCAGAGACGTCTATAATATATAAAACTATTACAATTGAGATCAGATTATATGCGGAAAGTATTAATTCAATAAAAACTATTAATATGTTTTGAATTATGGATTAAATACACTCTTGTTTTGTATTGTTGTAACAGCGAGAGATAGAGAGAGATAAAAAGAGAGAGAAAGAAAGAGAAAGCAGAGAGAGCAGACCTGTATCTACTGGTGTAAGATCTGTGGTAGAGAGAGAGAGAAAGAGAGAAAAAGAGAGAGAAAGAGAGAAAAAGAGAGACACAGAGAGAAAAGAGAGAGAAAGAGAGAGAGAGAGCAGACCTGTATCTGCTGGTGTAAGATCTGCTGCTCCTGCTGGTACAGAATGTGCTGTTGCTGAGTGTGCTCCAGCAGCTTCTCATCCTGCGGCCCAGCGTACATCTTCTGGAGCTGTTCACACTCCTGACACACACACACACACACACACACACACAGAAGAAAATAGAAAACACAAGTTGTAAGTTCTGTTACGGCTGTATGTGTTTGTTCCCTGTGCTGTTTGTCCCTTTTGGTTTGCCATGGCTCTAGCTCTCCTCGGATACCAGAGAATTTTCAATATGGGGAGAATGTTCACTCTCAGAATCCTTCCGGGTGGAACTGCAACAAGAAGGAGCTCCCGAGCAAGTGATTAATGAATGGGTGGCAATGGAGCTGCACCCCCCAATACCACATTTGTCTTTATATAATTTTTTTTCTCCTAAAATTGCATTAATGCATGCGATGCAGGATAACTTGACTTGACAATTAGTTGACCAATAAAATTTTTAATGTGTTGTTATTCCTAAAAACCCTTTTAAAGTTTACATGTCACGTGACACAAAAGCGAACCACTTTACAGCAATCGCTACTTTCTGCCTCTGTGACAGTCGGCAGCTGTTGCCAGGTTCAGCTCATGACGGTCATAATCAGTCGTGATTTCTCGCTGACCAACCAGCATCCATGAGCTAAATGCTAGCATGTTACACAGAAAGCGGCCCATTCTATGACAAGCAGAAAGCACATGAGTGACTTTTTATTTAATTTCTAGTGGAAAATCTGTCCTCAGGTAGCTACTACCACAACGTATATTAAGAAATTAAGTTGTCAACTATGACAACAATGAGTTTTAGCCGCTTAGCTCCATAGACCACAATTCATTTTTCACTTGCTCGACAGCAAAACTAGCGGAATTTCAACAGATTGCAGGCAAAATTCGGTACAATGGAGTTAATAGAGAGTGGACCGGCTCCCCGTAGACGGGCTCTGTCGGATACCTTGAAGGTGATTGGCTCAATTGGAAGCACCTGCCCGCCTGATCAAGACCTTGATAAAAGCTCCAAGTTCCTGCTGCTGGGGAGGCTTTTGGTGTGGGGACTGCTGCTTATCTTGTTGCCTCTCAGTCTGGGATTTGAGTTATGTAGTGTTAATTTTGTGTCTTGTCAATATGTGTAATAAATCCCCACTGGTTGGGCATTACTTTTAAAGGTGTTTTCTGTTTTAACTTGGGTCAATGGTGCATTATTGTTCGCCTCAGTAGGGCCATTTTAGTACGGGGTGTAACAGTTCAGAATTCTTAATACCATCTTGCAGATGTTGAATTAAATCTACTTCTAATTAATAACATTAATTAATTAATAATCTACTTCTAATTAATAACAATACCATCTTTAGAACAGTGAACAAGTGTTGAATTGTATTTGAAAGATGTTATTAGTGTTATTAACTGGAAGTAGATCGAACCCAAAACTTTCAGCACTCACACTGAGGAGTGATAGTTTAATTGACTCTGACTCTAGGAAAACAGCATGCCTATACATACCACCTGACTGACACACACGCACACACACACACACACCACCATCTGCCCAAAAATAACCCTATGCACGTGTCCCCATTTACCCACTGCCTCATCTGTCTAAACCTCAAGTTGGAACACCTAACCCTACCATCAGACTCACTTGGCACAGCCACACGGGCTTCCTTGGATGCCCTATGGGGCACCTTAACTGCCACCCCGCCCCCAATTAAACCATCTCTTCACACACGCACATCCCCCAACACACACACACACACACGCACGCACGCACGCACGCACGCACTCACGCACACCAACACCAACACATACGCACTCACACCCACCAACAAACACACACACTCCCTCACACACACACACACACACTCTCCCTCACCACCCCTGACTGCCAGTACTAATCAGGGGAGTGTTTAGCTCTGCTCTTCCTGCTGGCCTCCCACGGGGGAATGCTCAGGACATGGCTCAGTAGCACCAAGGTGCTTTAGGTTTACGTGTGATTACACAGAGGAGCTGGGGGCATGGCTTTGACTGTACCCTAGGTCAACTTCATTAGGGGGACGTGTGTTTATGTGTGTGTAGGGGTTAAAGTAAAAAAAAAAATTCATGAGCCTGAACTTTTACTTTTTACTCTTTTTAAATTATTAATTATACCCTTGGTGCAACTTTTAATCTTATTTGTTTCTTTTCTTACTTTATTTTATCCACTATTTTTACTATTTTTATCTTTGTAAAGCACATTGAACTGCCTACTTTGTGTATGAAATGCGCTATATAAATTAACTAACCTTGCCTTTATCTGTTGCTAGGGTATCATCCCCAGGCTTCATAAATTTGCGCTCCATTTTTTTTTTCTATGGGTGTCAATCAGTTTAGTTTTCTGTGGTGGGTATACCGTCATAATAACCCTTAGGGACACCTGCTTTCGCTTCATTTTACACTTTCTTTCCGTAACGTTAAGTCTCACTTTTCATTGCCAAACCAGCATAACGCGTGGCATCGATGACCCGGCCTCGACACCACAGTGGAAGTGGTAACTTTTTGTGGCTGTTCGCTGTTGTTAGGTTCTGCTAGATGAAGGTGATTAGGTGACGATTTCTTGATGGGTGATTTTATGCTTTCAAAGGTTGTTGATGGATATAGAATGCAGTATAAATAAATGGACACAGATGAATAGATGGGTGGTTGGATAGATAAATGAACAGATAGATGGATAGTAGAGAAGGAAATATGAATAGTTAAACAGACAAATGAAGAAATCGATGGACAGACAGTGGGGAAGAGAGCATGAAAAAATGAATTGATAGATGGATGGATGGATAGAGGAGAATATGGACTGAATAAGCAGAGGAGGTGAGCTAGTTAATGAGATTACTTTGTGAGTCACTAGTGGTGGGCGGGGTGTTGTGCTTGTGTGCATTATGTCCTTGTGTCCATGTGTTTGTGCATGTAGTGGTGCAAACCGGTTCCAAATAGAGGTAGCAATGTCAAAGTTACACACATTTACTATAGCAATGAAGCACTGTGATTATCTCCGCTTGCGTGTACAGTATGCTCATGCATGGGCATATACATGTGTATCTGCAAAACAATTGAATTTTTTAAAGATGTTTGAATTGTGTTTTTTTTTTTAATTTAAAAAAAGGGTCAGGAGGAATGTGACAAAATTTGTCATCTGCCTTTTGAATGTCTGTTTGTGTGTGCGTGCCTGTTTGAGCTGTTGGATGAGGGTGTTGTTCTCCAGGTGGGCTTTGATGGCCTGGATGTGTGTGTGTGTGTGTGTGTGTGTACCTGTTTGAGCTGTCGAATGAGGGTGTTGTTCTCCAGGTGGGCTTTGATGGCCTGAATGGTGGCGGCCCCGTCTGAGAAGCGTCTCACCGGAGAGAAGCGCTCCATGGGAAGGTGCAGGGTGTTACTGTCCTTGTAGGAGGTCCTGCAGGAGACCGGGGCATATAGTCAATGCAATCAACACACACACACAGACACACACTACTAGACACACAGACAAACACACAAACACACGACCACTACTAAACACACAAACACACACACACAGACAAACACACTAACACGACCACTACTAGACACACAGACAAACACACACACACACACACACACACACACTACTAGACACACAGCCACACAAAAAAACATACATGATCAGTACCACACACACACACAAAAACATACATGACCACTACCACACACGCACAGATAAACGAACGAACACACACACGCACACACACACAAAGTACACAAACAACCAAATGGACACAAACATAGTCATACAAACAACTACACAACTGTAGCCTCATGTGATAACACATGACACACACAAACACAACCCTAGCCCTAGCTCTTAGTCGGTATGACACACAGACAGACACACACAGAGTTAATCTTATTAACATTGGCCTTTACAAGTTATTAGTCCAATTAGGGCTATTCTGAGGTGTTGACAGCAAGCAGGGATTGTGGCCGAGTAGTCCCTCAATCCTGTACCAACTGCCTGCAAACAACACCCAGCAGACGCCTGACGCCGACTGTCACAGCCACCTGGGCATCCCTCTCGCTGCACGTGCCAACATGCTCAGCACCACACCCTCCCAGCACCACACATGCCGTTTGTTTTGACATTTCAGCTTTGGAGCTCCTGGTGTTGGAAGGAAGTTCTGGGGGGGTTGGGTGTTTGTGAAGAATTGAGATGATCTCAAGCAAAGAAGAAAAACAAACATCTAAAAAAAAACTCAAAGACCTGTGACAGAAATCTGTTGTCTATAATATAATTATAATAACATTAGGCCAGCTCTTACTTAATACTATATCAAATCTCCTAATAGAGAATGTACCACTTGTACCACAAGTACACTATCAAAAACATATTAAAAAATAAGAATAAAATAATAAAACAATAATACAACAATAATAA
>JAGFZM010005753.1:0-28193 GCA_017657215.1 Limnothrissa miodon
AGTCCCTATATATAGTACACTACATACTATAGTCCCTATATATAGTACACTACATACTATAGTCCCTATATATAGTACACTACATACTATAGTCCCTATATATGCTATAGCATGACAATAGTCATGGTTACCTGGATGGCGGTGAAACACATCTCTGGCTCGTCCCCTCCCCCCAGAGCAGTAAGTTCCTGTAAGTAGTTCAGGAACTGCTCAGGGTCATCTGTCTCGTGCACAGGACCAACCCCTGTGACACAAGAAGCCTGAGCATCATGATTTTATCACAACTTGTGGCCACATTTTACCATAACAGCTGTAATGGTTACCTTAAAATTCAGTCTGTGCAAGCTGTGCATTACATATTTTTGAGTGCTGAAATCTATATTCAAATACAAAAGTGTTTCACACTGTGGTTCAATTTGAGAATTACCACACTACTGCACAATCTATCCACCACCTAAATAACTTAGAAATGTTCTCATTTGTCAATACTCCATGCTCTCTTGGAGGGAGTGAAACGTACCCGGGTCATGGAATGGTACCAGTAAGAATGTTCCGGGCAGGGTGTGGTCGTTCTCATGCTTTCTGGCCTGAATGATGGAGTAGGCCCGTCGACGGGCAGCAGAGATCTCCTCAAACATGCTGCCAGTGGTGTCAATCACAAACACCAGCGCCGGTGGCTGCCTCACGCTCAACAGTCTAACGTAAAAAAAGAAGTGATTTCAACAGCAACCTCAACTCAGTTTATCAGTTTGTTTTATATCAGATTTATCAAAAGACCCATTTCATAGCAGACTGTGATAACGGGTCCGAAATAATGACATTAGCTCAATTCTCCATTCTGAGGTTTATTGCAACCGAACTTAACACACACGTTACAAGTCTCTTAGTCTACATTCACTCCCATGTGTATTGTACTAGACTTCCCTCTAGTGGTGTGGATATGGTAAAGCAAGTTACTGAAGGTCAAGATACCACAAGACAAGATCTTTATTGCTGTTTAACAATAATCCAAGTCACTCAACAACAGTACAAGTACCAGAGCAAGCGTAATAGCTGAAAACGTGCTGACTTTATCTCTTCTAGGAAAAATGGCTACTTCAAAATAACCCCATTCTGTTGGATTTGACTCACTCGTTTTAATTTATTTAAGTTCACTGTATCACAAGGAAGCATTACGTCTTTTCAACTTAAGAGTCTGAATTCTCAGGAGATTATGCTATGGTCCGAGGCTAAACAAAACATTTAAGATAAGTGACCTCTGACCTTAGGAAGCTTTTGGGCCCCACGGTGTCACGGAGCTCTTGCAAGACTTTCAGTGTTGCCATGGTTGCAAGTTTGGCGGCTTCAGCATGTAAATAGTGGTGTGGGGAGAAGAGGGGCGATGAGCTGTCCTTGTTGATGCCTCCACTGGCTCCCTGATGCCGACTGCTGTCTAGGATGCCCCCATGGCTACACTTGCCTTAGAGACAGAGAGAGATCTCACTGTCAGTCACTGCGGTCACACATCCTAGGTGGGATCAGTAGTTTATTACAGTACTGTAATGCACACAGTCCCTTGTCTATTACCTGGTGGCTTAATAGGATAGTCACTGAAGTAGCCAGTAGTGAGCAGCGGAGACTTTGGGTTGAGCATAACGTTGAGGATATTGTTTTTGCAGGTGAGCATGCGGCATTCTCCACAGGTAGAAACGTCCTCTGCGAAACGACAAAAGAAAGGAAATGAAACAAAAACGTTTCTATTGTTTGAGTGGCGCCACATTACAGTGAAATGCAATGTGTCACATACACAGAGGTTTTGCTTCTTGTTCATCACTAAGAGGATTCAGCTACCTTACCACTACCAAAGGTAAGATATGATTATGATAATAACTCCAGTGTAATAGTAATGTTTGAATATAGCAGTCCTCACCTGATGCTGTTGGCACTGCAGGGGCTTTGGGGTCCAACAGGTGCTGGTAGATTGTCTTTTGCCCCATTTCTACCCAGTTACTATGGCTGTAGAAATCCTACACACAATTACATAAATGCACTGAAAATTATATATATTTAGATAGATTTGTGCCTATTTATTCATCACTTATTCAATGGAGTTACACAATGTTATGTGATAGCTAAAAGGATTTGTAGAGATACACAGATTGAACCATATTACAATGTCGAGGAATTCATATTAAAACACATACAGTGTAATGCACATATTATGTAATAACCCTTCACCTGTAGTGAGTGAAGAAGCTGGCCCAGATTTTGCCGTGCTCCCTGATACTCTTTGGCCTTAGCCAGCAGAACACTCTGGTTCCAGAACTCCCGTAGCATCTCCATGGCAGCATCCACACGCTCCGCGTCAAAGTGGTAGATGGGGTCAGATTTCGTGGCACTGCCGAAGTCCATGTCTGAATTGGCACGGACGACTTCACCAACTGCACGCCAAAACCCTCGGCCCAGTCCAGCCTGCAAAGTCATCTGGGAGAATAAAAAACTCTATACAGGGACTCACATGGTGCTTACATTATGCTATTATGATATATAAGCATCTGAAACTGAATCTGAAAGGGCTTGTCTTAATGGGTTAGAAAATAAAGTTGAAGTATACAAATGAAATATCTGTTTCTGTCTGCTACTGACAATGGATCTAGATTCTGCTGAATAATACTGCTGACATTTGCAATATAGGTGTATTAAATAAGTAAGTTTACAATTTTGTTGCTCATTTAACTTCTATACAAATAAAGAAATATGTACAAATAATAACAATTTGATATGATAATAGAAATGGCATGTTTTTCCTCAATTCTTGGCGTGTTTCTGTAACTTACATGTCTCTGGTTTCCTGAGTGGTGACGCCCTGGCATGCTCTTCAGCGTCTCCATGGTAACATTGAGGATAGCCTGCTCAGTCATGGACTGGTGCGTGTAGGAGCCCCAGGACAGGGTCAGTACCCGTGACCAGAAGTCGGGCAGGAACGACTGGCATCCTGGCAGTGCCAATAGCAGCAGGCCGAGGACACGCAGACTAATCCACAGTCGGTTGTCCCAAACCTTCCGAACCATTTGCCACAATGTCCGTGCCCTGACTGGAGCAAAAAGTTAGCATTTCACTTAAAACAAAATAGACTTGCTCAAGTTAAAATAACAGTGCCCCAGTGCTTAGATTAAACATAAATGTAAATAACACTACATGAGGACGCTGTGGCCTAACCAAGATATTTTATCTTGTTGTTAATGTTTTTTTTAACTGTGGTCACAGAATGTAAGCTGATAGCACGTCTGCTGACAGGATGTGGTGTGTAAGTGAAAGACAGAGACAAACAGGTGGTTTTATAAAAAAAAAAAAACGATGGGTTATGAAATGTGTCATTTCTTGGGATTATCTTTTGTAGCAGAGGCAAATTGCGAAAAATGTTTAAAATGCACAGTATACGTCATACACAAACACACATGCTTGGTGGAATTTATGACGAGGCATTACATTACATTACAGTGAAGGAAAATAAATATTTGCCAAATATTGTAATGTCTGTGAATCTGAATCCTAATTCATTGCTCATTTTATAAAGAAGTAAATTCAAATTCATTTCCAATTAATGTCACTCATAACTACACGGTAAAACAGCACATCTCCCAACACAGTAGCATAGTTTTTTACATAATGTAAATAATTCTTTTACTTACCAATAGTTACTGTTTAATTTGTTAGTTCTGATAGATGCTGAGTCGTAGGTTTTACAAACACCAGCAACAATCCAGTGATTAGCATTATTATTTCTCCATTAAACAAATCACTGCAACATGGAACAATACATCATCATTACTAACTATAATGTTATGTACAGGCTATTACATATTATTATAAAGTATATAAGGCTATTACATCTATTCCTGTAACTGTCAGTAAAGTGCTCCATAAAGTTCATAAAAGATGTTTATGACATGATGAATTCAGTTATGTGCTAAACACTATGTTAATAAATGTATGCTTTCTAATCATTATACTGCACGTAATGTACAAGTACGCACATTGCACATTGTACATATTCTAAAGCAAGCTACTGTTAAACTGACAATTACTGTAAAATGGCAACTAAGGTATATGAATAGTAGTAGGATAAACAATAATAGCTGAGCACAGAATGCAATAGGATGGGTGTGGTGCATGTCTTTGCATGTGATCTTACCTCTCTTTGGATTGCAGGCCTTCGGTCCGGTCTATGTCTGAACGTGTGCAAAAGTGCCAGGCACACACATGCACACACGCACACAGGTCTGAGGACGGCCTTCATGCCATGCGGGCAGTTAGCGCAAATGAAACTCACAGCCTGAGATGCCCTGCTTCAGCCACTGCACAAAATGCGCACTGAAAACACCACATCCTTTGCATCCTGTCTTGTGGAGTGCGCACCCTGAGTCTGGGACACTGACGCTGTCTGCCTGTCTGTGACAAAGCTATGGGCAGTGACTCGTGGGGATTTGCAGAGGCTTCCCATCACCCCCAACCCCGACACCTTCCACACTCTCTCCCCTCATTCACTCAGTCTCTTCCTCCTGCTCCTCCCCTCCTCCTTCTTCTTTGCCCCCATTATGGCATGGTGCATTGGCTTCTCACAAAAGGCCTGAATACATTATGGACTAAATGTTTGCGCCAAGGCCCCCACTCTCGCGACTCCCCTTTCAGCTCTCCTTTCTTTTGGTAAGAAAACCGTTGGGCTCACTCTCACAATGCAGGGTAGCCCATGCCCTCCCCACCCCATAACCCTCTTATATCATGACACTTTGAGAAAAAGGAGGGCAAACCTGTTGCTAGCCAACAAGAGACTCAGCACTGCACTTCACCAGCACAGTCTGTGTTAAGGAACAAGACAGAGAAACTTTGCTGCTCGTCTTTAGTCTTTGACATTTGACATTAGAAAAGACATTACTCATGAGGGTCTCTAGAGACTGAAGATTGAATACTGCCCTAGATCACAGAGGAAGATGTCCACACTATTCTAAGTTATATTTGTTATTATGAAAGAAAATGCAGCTTTGATTAGAATTAGATTTCTGATTAGATTTTGAACGGTTTTGCACATACAAAAGGTGGTTCCCTTACAAAAAAAACCCATTGAAGCATTATTTCTGCAGTAATGCATTATTATAAAGTGCAGTATTTTGTAGTAATCTTAATTAATTCATGTGTCCAAAATATTGTATTTCTGCTGGAATACTGCAGTATAGTATGCATATTGCATACAGCAGTAATACTGTACAAAAACTGCAGGTTTTTCCCCCTTAAGGCATGAGCTAGAAAAGAAGTGAATGGTAAAAAGACCAAAAAAGGGCAAATGCCAAGCCTTTCACCAAGCCTGTCACAATAATATAAAGGCATATGAGAGAGCTATTTGATTGCTTACCAGGTTGTGTGTCATCCAATTTGCAATGTTTCTGGAAACCCAAGGTTACCCAATCTTGAAGGTAGCCTAAATAACAATTTTCCCACTGATATCCTCTATTCTGAGCTGCTCCATTTGTTCTTCCAGCTTGATGAGGCTACCCTATGTTTTTTACCCCCTTTCTAACCAGAGAGAGAGCCACTGGGCTACTGCTTTGTTTGTCTACTTTTTTTTTATAACTCTTTAGCTCAGCTAGACTATGCTTACTAGTGTGCCAGTTCTATTTATAACTGTATGACAGCTATTATCTCTATGCCAACCTTTATTGGCTAATAGCACATGGTGGCACTTGCTAAACTAAATCCCATACTGCAAATAGGACTATACAGTAAGTTGTTTAATTTGTGTTATGGACAAGCTACTTCTTTATAGGCCACAACTTAACTAGTCTTTGTATAGACAGCCATTTGTCAGTCTACTGATGGCACGCAACACAGGACGCGGAAATCTGTCAGGTGAGGGCGACTGTTTGTGCTAGCGCGGTCACCATTCACCCATAGGGCCATCAAACTTAAAGCCTAGTTGAATTTACTTTTGTATTGTTAGCCTATTTGTTACAATATAATTATGTAGGGCTACATTAATCGGTCTATAATCGTTTCCTAACCTTTCTGATAACCTGGTCGTAGGCCTACTATGTGTATTCATATATTATTTGTAAAATACGCCGTTAGCATTTGAACCAAAGATTCTGTGCGTGCTGGCAAACATGAAAATCCAATGATGCGCGTGCCATTGTTTTGGACCAAGATCAATGTTTTAATGCCAAGGGCACTTATGCAATAGTCATTTCTAAAAACCCATACTTTGTAATAAAGATACCAGTAAAGTAAAATGGCAAAAAAAAACACGGTAGGCCTACATCTGTCATAACTTTATGATGTAGTCCCAAAGCATGTCAAATGACTGAGCAGCATTTTAGCCTCAAAAATGATTATTCCCTGTCATTCGTTGGCGTAGTAGGTTAGGTCATTAGTAGGCTGTCCGTCGATACCTCTTGTCGACAACTACATCCAGGCACTCAAACCTACTCAAAACTTTTTTTTTTTTTTTTTTTTTTTTTAACTCGGCATACCGGTACCTTTGCTGTCCACGTGGGGGCAGATGTGCATCTCTCTGCCTCAGAGGACACTCAGACGAGGGAAGATGCTTAGCTCGTTGAAGCTTACCATGAAGCCCACGTCACGTGCCATAGGCTACTTTTACACCAAGTTCTATAGGCCGAGGCTACACCAAATCCATTAACCCCTTAAGGCACACCCGCCCATATATGGGACCCCCCCCCCCATTCCATGCCAGAAGGAGTGACTTCAAATCAAGAAAACTGACATGAAAGCCCAGGGTCTTGGCTTGAAACCAATTTTATGTTTCTAGGTAAAGGGGTTTTCAAGTTATAAACTTTTGAATGTCAGTAGGCCCTCTTGTTTGCAAAAAGTCTCTATGGGAATTTACATAAGGGTCCCAATCAAAACGCATAAACATATTTTTCAAAAATGTATTTTAAAAAATCATATTTTTGGTCTTTTGACTTCAATTTTTTTGTGTAACAGGTTGAGAGATGGAGTTAGGACTTAGATTTTTTTATTTGGGGGTGATCATATGGATGGTACCTTCATATCTTAGTTAGTTCATAGACATTTGAAATGAGCGGGGAAAAAAAACGTAGTTTCAACCTCTATAACTCTGTGTCCATATGTCACAGAAACATACATATTCCTCTAGAAAAAACTTGAGGGTGTCACCTTTCCAATGGTATGAGGCACATCCCTGAGTCTAAAACTATGTAGGAACTGTCAAGCTTTCAATTTGGGTATGCTGTTGTTTTGAAAAAAAGGAAAAATAGGGGTGTGCCTTACATTGAACATCTTTCCTAAATATTGACTATTGATATCAGAAAAGAAATGTTGTCCATATGTTTTTAGCTGGTTGACTTTAGGCCTACACTAATGCTAAATTATGTCAATTGTGGGTGAATGATACAACCATTTTAATATTAGGCCTATGCATGACAGTAATATATCAGTGAAATCTCTGACAGAGGCTGTTTATTCCAAGTTGAAAATGTAAGTAAATTTAAACACATTTGCGACAGCAAAGAGAGCCCACGGTCACAGTCAGACTCACTCCCACAGTGAGCCCTACCAAACAGTTCAACTTTTGTGGTATTTCAGTGAATTTCATGTTATTTCTTAGCAGTGTATATGTATGAAGATGTTTAGACCATTTCCAGTTTGCCCAGCATTACTTGACATATGATTCTCCCTCATACACCTTGCTTCAAATGGCCCTGCCCTCACTCACTGATGTAGTGCACTTCAAGAAAGTGGACTCTTCCAGGAGGGGCACTTGTCACCCCCTGTCAGTACACATAGTTGGTTTCTTCCAGGGTCAAGAGGCCCCTTCTCTGTGCCCTGCGCATGGGGAATAGTAGAGGATTTTAAGTTTGTCTCTGTGGAGCTCCATCTTCTGCTGGAGCAGTGACTCATACCTTTGACCCTTCCATCCATCTACAGCTCCCTCTGTCAGGTCCCACAGGGCCAGAAAGGTTCAGTGCAGTGCACATCTGAATAGGGCAAAGGCACATCGAGAAGCAGTGACACCAGTCAGGAGATAGCTCTCTACACCTGCATGAAATCTAATGACCGAATACTAAAGGGTAAGATATGCATACACATACTCTCCTTATGATTCAAGATTATGCAACATCCACATTCATTCTGCATGGCAGCTACCTGAGGAATAGGCCTGGCAGTGAATCACAAGCCATAGTGCTGCTGGTTTCTCACTGTTGTGTGGTAATTCTGTGCATTGCTTACTATGCATGATGTCTTGCTAGAAGTTTCTTATGACCAGTGGGATGGCATGACTTTAGCATCATATTGATTACATTGACCATGTTGTGAGCATGGTTTCCGATACGGAGTCAGAGTCATTAAGAGGTGAGCAGATGTGCTTGAAAGGTTTGCGCTGTGTGCCATATAAGTTTTATGTGTTTCTTCTTTGATTAAAAAATCAAAAATGGCTTTTTTGATTAATCCCTATACAGTACATTAAACTAGGTCTAGAACTAGAGTGTTGCCATTAAAACTAATTTACATATTTTGACCATTTATTGTGTGTTATTTAAGTTTCAGCCTTATCACATTTCATATGGTTTTCAAACAAGCAGTAAATACCTACGTACCCCAACATGCTCAACACATCCTTTCCTCTAACAATAATTTAAAAAATAAATGTAATAAAACTCCTTTCTCTCTCTCTCTCTCTCTCTCTCTGTCTGTCTGTCTGTGTGTGTGTGTGTGTGTGTGTGTGTGTGTGTGTGTGTCCAGAAAAATAAATAAAATTATGTATTTTTTTTGACTCGCAGCAGTAAAGCTTATGGCTGACTTAGCTTACCTGGCTGATTCCAACACATATTTGGGCCTACCATTCCACCTTTACACATGTGCAGTGAAAATGTCTACAAAAAAAAAAAGTTTGTTAGCATTATATTTCTAAGATGTGCATTGTAGAGACATGAATTCAGAGATATATCATAAAATATTCAATTCTTCATATAGCTGCTTATCATCAAATCAGGACAAGGTTTTCCATCATATTTTCGTACAGCGCATGATCGACCTGCTGTATTGACTTTGATATATGAGCACGGTTCACCACACCTGAACATCTATCCAAGTTTCAGACCTCGGTGTGACCTATTTGTGAGAGCAAAGACAAACCCTAAAGGGAGCAACCTTAATAGAACTGAAAATTGAAGACCAGATAAAGCAGCATTATTAAGTGTTTTTAATTAGGTAACAGGAAAAAATCACAGCCCCCTGTGGAAAGTGGCTAAATATAATCAGAATCTCCCTTTTTATGATTCTTCCACATCTATCACTAGCTACATATCTGTGTGAATGATAAGTTACAGATTATTATTATAGTTTCATCTTGTACTGGTTTCATTGTTCCTCTTTCTAGCTCTGAATATAATAACTTGTGTATTTATTAACGATGTTACCAATAACAATAATTTCATTAGAGAATATTGAACGGCAAATAGTATATATGAACATTACATAGTATGAATAATAAACTCTATCATAAAAATCAACAAATCACATCTGAAAAATGAAGAATCAGGGTCAGTCGTCTTCGAATGTGAGTTTTCTGGGTCATTATCCAATGAACGTCCATTTTTCCATACTGTTGAATTATTTTAATCGCTCTGGTCCCTCGTTTTGCGTCCTTGAAAACTGGATCACAGAGTTATTTCCATATCTCCTTCACCTCCGGTACAAACCAGGAAATCTTATTCCTGCTCTTCTTAATCACATTTTAACTTGAGAACACGTCATGGAGTGAGCTTGTACAGGAGCTTGTACATGAGGTCTAGTCACCAGGGAGTTTAGCAATACGCCTAAAGCATTGTTAACCAATTAAGATATTTATAGGAATATGAAATTTTGGGAGTTTCATAATTAAAAGGAGAAAGGGAGTCTGTGGCAAAACTATTTGTGGCTGTTCCTTGAAAAAACAGGTCTCGTCTGAAATGGATCTGATGCCTCGATCGTTCTCCTGAATGTATGTCATCACATAACATAACCAGAGACTTTTCAGAGAAATAACTAGCCTATATACAGTGACCTTTACAGGGGAGGGATTTATTTAGTAAAAGAGATTTTAATACAGACAGCTTTTAACTGAAGTAACATTCACTATTCAGCTCTTTAGTTATTCAACACAAAAAGCTTATTCTCTCTCTCTCTCTCTCTCTCTATCTTTCTCTCTCTCTCTCGCTCTCTTTTTTCTCTCTGTTATTATGTCTCTGTGTGTGTGTTTCTCTCACTCACATACACAAGCGCGCACACACACACACACACACACACATACACACAAACACACACACACAAAGGGAGAACTGTCACACCAGAGAGAGGAAGCCCTGGAATTTGTATAACAGGTTGTCAGGCTTCCCACATCAGCAGCATGTGTCGAGAAACTTTTTGTGTGAGCTATAATTTACATGGGGCATCACAGCACGACTCACCTTTTCCCGTGAGGAATCTAACGAGGGTGTGACGTTACAGGCCCCACCCTGAAGAAGAGGAGCTTTAGAGTTGTCATTTCACATTGGAACTTCATTACTCTGAGATCAGATCAACTAAATCCAAACCAGCCATTTCCTTGGGCTCTCTGGTAAGCCTTAACCTGCTCTGTGTTTGATGATTATTCTTGATATTATTTACCTTTATTTCTATTTATTTGGGAATGATTTTACTTTTAATGGATGATTACTTAACTCAGCACAACTCTACTGAGCATTTTGTAATTTTGTTGTTTCCTATTCAATTCTGTTTGCATGGACATCATTCTATTTTCCATATTGATGTGATACATTTTGATTTGAGTGTTTACATATTTTGAAAGAATTTGTCGGCACAAAGTATCACCTCATGAAATTCTACATTTTTGTACATCTTTTCTTCAAACTGGTGTTTTTTAGATATTGTTTTACAATGGACAATGGTGACATCAGGCCTTTTCCATGGATTTTGATAATGGGTTTGGGGTCCAAGCAAACAATTGTTACAAAACCTCCACTCAATGAGAAGGCAATACTGCTTAGTTAGTGGTTAAGATTTTACCTTTTTTTGGTCAATATAGTATAACGAAAACACTGACCATATCAGTAGAGCTAATTTTATTTATAGTGTGTTATACTGATGGGTGGTAAGTATTGTAAGTATTGTCCTTAAGTAACATTTTCAGGGCATCTGTTGAGTATTTATTTTTTTATTAACTTTGCTATTTACCTCACTACAATATTGGTCTTTATACTTTCCTTATATTTTTAAAACAGTACTTAAAAACATTTTAAGTGTATACTTTACGTTTGTCCTAAATTAGTTAAAGTATACTTTTTACTTTCACACAAGTGCACCTCACAAGTACACCTCTGGGCCTTGGTCACTTTTATTTTGCAAGTGTCTATTCTTTGACATCATATGGAAAGTGCAGTTTTGCCATGGGTTAAATGAGATCTGTGTCTGTGAACTAACTACTGTAGGAAGCTAAAATGTGTTATCTAAAAAATGCTTCAGTGCTAATTCTCATGTGATGGTATTTATTCCCTAAATGAACCAATTAATAAATAATTTCTTTCTCTTTGTTAAAGACCATCAAAATGGCACACCAGTTTCCCACCCTTTCCACTGAACAGAAGAAGGAGCTTCATGAAATCGCCCTGCGTATTGTATCCCCTGGGAAAGGCATTTTAGCAGCAGATGAGTCTGTCGGTCAGTATTTTCTCTGACATATTCACATTGTTTTACAGATGTGCTGAATCCATAAATAATATATCAATGTATTCGGCATTACTCACCGCAAGTACCCCAGAGGCACCAGGCTACAGGTTTAAGTCCTGATCCGTTTCAGTCTCATCCAATCTTTCGCTCTTCACTCACTCTTCATGAGAATGAGAATGTGAATGAAATGCAAAAATTCAACAGGCATCAGGCAACATTATTATTGTTGTTGTTGTTATTATTATCATTCTTGCTATTGTTATTATTATTACTATTCAGTTCTGATACAGTTTTCTGCACCAGCATGTCTATGCTATTGGAGGAACACCAGGGGGAAAGTTAGGATAATTCCAAGGACACTAGTCACTGTAATCACTAATATAATAAATAATGTTGACATATGTATCTGGTTGTCTGGTGGTGTGACTAACCCAACACAGGTAGCATGGGAAAGCGCCTAAACCAGATTGGCGTTGAAAACAATGAGGAGAACCGCCGTCAGTACCGCCAAGTTCTCTTCAGTGCTGATGACCGAATCGATGGCTGCATCGGCGGTGTAATCTTCTTCCATGAGACATTGTACCAGACCGCCGATGATGGCACACCATTTGTCAAGATGATCAAGGACAAAGGCATCACTGTTGGAATCAAGGTGCAGTTCCAGAATTCAAGATTCAAATTTCTAAAGGCTTCATTCTGTTAAAGACAGAATATTAAACTCATGACAGAATGACAGACAGTTATCTTAGATTAGTCTTATCTTAGATTGTAAAACTCTTACCAGTATATTAATCATATTAATGACTCTCAGCTTTGTGTCACTGGAATCATGCAGTTATCTCAGGAGTAAGCTGCGGTTTGTCTTGACAGGTCGATAAGGGTGTTGTGCCTTTGGCTGGAACTAACGGAGAGACTACATCCCAGGGTAAGAGTGGGGAGTACAAAATTAGACAAGTGGAGGAAAAGAACACCAGAAATTGATAGATTGATATATAGATAGAGATTGATATATAGATAGGACTGAAAAGGTAGGACTAAAAGACCATTAAAAAGCATGAAAAACAGCAAACCCACCACCCATGAACTATAGTTGATTTTGCATTATGGCATTAAACAACGACTTAATTTACAGTAGGCCTACCCATTTTTAGTGTTGAAGTTAAAGATTTACAAAGTTTTACATTTTTGGCAGCTCTGTAGCCATGCACAACTTCTCTTAAATCAGCAAAATGAAAATTGTTTTTAAAATGCTTATCTATTCTATGACCTCTATAAAGCAAGAAAAGAGCCATATCCATTTAAGTGATTCGACAATACACAACATTCTGTGAATGGACATCCCCCAAGCTATTTATATGTATGTTGACACATAAATGCAAATCAACCACTTTGCATTTGTAGCGCTGACAACTCTTTGTTTCAATAGGACTTGATGGCCTATCAGAACGCTGTGCACAGTACAAAAAGGATGGGGCTGACTTTGCTAAATGGCGCTGTGTATTGAAGATTAGTGATAGCACCCCCTCCAATCTTGCCATCACAGAGAATGCTAATGTGCTTGCCCGCTATGCTAGCATTTGTCAGCAGGTAAGAGTTCATAAATAAAGTGCACAAACATACTGCTGGCAGATAAAGAAGGTTCTTGTTTTTCTATTAATGCATGCTGCCACCTTGTGGTGCAGGGAAATGGAAATGGTGTTTAATGTAACAGTTCAAAATACATTTTGGCACAATTCCATGTATTTTAGTAAGGTAATTAAGTATGCCTGCACTAATAAAGCTATTCTGTATACCTATAACTTGGCCAATGTTAACCAAGGTAAATAAAAAATTCAGAGGATGTATTTAGCTGGACGTCATGGTGCAATGCACTTAAGTAAAATCTTCTCCAAACCATATAAATTAACTGATTGTTTTCATTTATGTCCCAGCATGGTATTGTACCAATTGTGGAGCCTGAAATCCTGCCCGATGGAGACCATGATCTGAAATGTTGTCAGTTTGTCACAGAAAAGGTTGGGGCCTGTTCCTTACAACACATTCAATACCCTGTCTGTGTTTGCTTTGTTACCTGCATACTGGCTGTGAGCTCTGAAACACTCACTCTTCTTGCAGGTGCTGACAGCCGTCTACAAGGCCATGTTTGAGCACCATGTGTATCTAGAAGGCACACTTCTAAAGCCTAACATGGTGACTCCTGGCCATAGTTGTCTCTCCAAATTCAGCCCTGAAGAGATCGCCATGGCCACTGTGACAGCTTTGCGGCGCACTGTTCCCCCTGCAGTCACAGGTTTGAAGTCTTTGTTTTGACCAGTCCAGTTAAAGATCAATTATTCTGTAGGAAACTACTTAAATGACATAAATCAAGGCTTATAGTCTTTTTTTGGCACTCATATGCCCTGTTACTGTGAGGTTTTATATAAACTAAAACTAATCATATCACAAGTATTTTACATGACTCCTTACATTGCAGGGATTACCTTTCTGTCGGGTGGACAGAGTGAAGAAGAAGCCTCTGTCAACCTCAATGCCATCAATAACTGTCCTCTTGGGAAGCCCTGGTCCCTCTCTTTCTCTTTTGGCCGAGCCCTGCAAGCTTCTGCCCTCAAGGCCTGGCGAGGCCAGAAGGACAACGAAAATGCAGCCACAGAGGAGTTCATCAAGAGAGCAGAGGTATATGATATTTTCCATCAGTTTGCCTTGTCTGTTCGCTTTGCAGTGTTTCTCAAAACATTGATTGTTTTCTTGTTTTCATTATACCTTTTCATACAGTAAGACCCCTCTTTTATCTCTCTCTATTTCTCACTTTCTTTCTCTGTCCAGGTCAACAGCCTGGCCTGTCAGGGTAAATATTCGGGTGGTGGAGATGGTTATGGAGGAGCTGCCCAACCTAGCTACATTTCTCACCATGCATACTGACCAAGCTTAATCGTGACACAACTTCTTTCTAATTAGTTGACCAATTGCAAATCCTCACTGCTGTGATTTTTGTGACCATGTTCTTGCAGTGGAGGCTATGATCACTCTCCCCTGGCACCCCCTAAACGCTATCTTTAGAGTAAAAAAAATGTTGACTGAATGTTTGTATCAGCATTGTGTTGTGTGGAGTGGACTAGTAGGACATTTCTCCAGATACATTCCTATAGGCCTGAGTAGTATTCAGACATGCAAAAAAATACTCACAAAGTTCCATGGTTGGCATAGAAATCTGGCGTTTTAAGACCAGGAATAGTGAAATCAATGTAAAATTGTATTCTTTGAAATTAACATATTTTGTTGGACAAATTGCATACTCTAATTGAAAAAGTCATCCCTCTTAGTAGTAGTACAACAAAGGAAATCAATGGTCAGCAATACTTCATGCTATCTTCAATTGTGATATAGCTTCAGGTCTTGGTTTAATGAGCAAGCCTAGGCTAGACAGACAGACCTCAGTGGAACTATGGATCATGTGTGACATTTTGGGTTGTGTTTGTGTTTACTATAGCCTATAAAGTAAAAATGATCAAATTAAACTGTAGAATCAAAAGTGTTATTGGATTACATTTTAGACAATAGTCCTCTGTTTGTATTCTTTATCCACTGGCATACAAATATCAATAAATAATACAACAAAACAACCCTTGTTTCCATGCTTGATAGCTTTGCCTTTTAAAGATAGGGCAACTCAGCTACTGGAGCACGTTATTGAAAATTATATAAAAGGTTTCTTTATTGTTTGCAAATTCTTTTATGAATAGCGAGACACGGACATAGCCTAGTCTTATTCAAAGATTTAATCGAAAATTTAGGCGACTCCTCAGGTCATAACAGTCCAAAAAGGCCAAATATTTTAAGCATACTCAGAAATAAGCTGACCCGTTGTTGTCTTCTCAATAGTTGCATTTGATTGCACAAATGAAAACACAACCAGTCAGTAGCCTAGGTCTGTAGCGTATGAAGGCGTGGCAAGATCAGAACATTGGGACTCTCAAATGTATCACATTGAAATTTGTCTTTAAACTGCTTACTTACACAATTATCAAAAGATGTTGTAGCCTATTTTGCAGTTTTTTTTATCTGGCATTTGTATAGCCTACAAACAATAGCCTAAGCCTACACCCGAGAGATGCAAAATAACTTGCATTATCATCAGTTTTGCGGTTGTAAAAATGAAGAGGATTCACATATTTTGGACGGGATCTTGAAAATATGTTTTTCATAGTAGACAAAAAATAGCCTGACACGCCCCTTTCACATTTGGCGAGTCGCGCGCGCATGGAGAGGGGGCCACACTGGAGCAACAACATTTTTTTTTTTTTTCACATTTTTCTTAGATTAGACCTAATTACCTATAGCCTATTATATGCTATCATCAGCCTACCTGTTTGCACATCAACTTGACATTTTAAAATTAAATTTAGTTTAATAATATCACAAGAAATGCCTAAAAGACCTATTATCTCTCTGTAGGTTATTAAAATCGCATATCATGAATGCGCTTCCAACGTTAAATAACATACATGTAGATGTGACATGATGAATGACCTTAAACAGACAGACTACAGATTAGCCCGCTCATTTTCTTATAGTAGACAAAGCCTGTTAACTAGACGGACTATTTTATTCATCGGATGTGTACTCCAGAGGGCACCTCAAGTGAACATAAGGCCTATTTCCGGAGCGCATTTCATCCGCACTACCCAAGCGCGGTTTCTGACGTACGGTCTTGTGTGGCCACGCTCTTGACTGAGTCGGATTGCCCGATTGCTAGTTAGTGGAGTACGTTGCGCGAAAAGATTGTCGCTGGTCCAAGGTTGTTTGTCGTATTAGTGGTGTAATTCGAGTATCTGGCGCTATCAAAGATCACTTTGTAGCCTTTGATAGGTTTTTATTTTGCGCATTATCTATATTTATCGTATTCTACCGCATAGAAAATATTGGCCTGTAAGCCATGTCTGGTGGCAGTAGCGTGATCCGAGGCCCAGCTGGGAACAACGACTGCCGAATCTATGTGGGGAATCTGCCACCTGATATTCGCACCAAAGACGTCGAAGATGTTTTCTACAAATATGGCGCAATTCGAGACATAGACCTTAAAAATCGCAGAGGAGGACCTCCATTTGCCTTCGTCGAGTTTGAGGACCCAAGGTAAATTAGCTAATTTGCTGTAGCAGCTAGCTAACGTTATGTCTTACGCGCTAATCTAAGTGCCTTGCTAACTGTAGGTTAGCATTTTGGTTGTTCTGCTAGTCCGTCTCCGCCATGCTAACATTACCAGCCAATAAATGGGCTAGCCTTTAACTAGTGTGCTAACTTGTGTGACTTACTTAACGCTTACTGGTCTTATTTAGGAGAACAAATGCTCAGTTTTGTGAGTGGCCGGGTAGTTGGGTTAATGTCGAAGTACTTCGGAGTCTATCCACGTGCTATTGTTAGCCTTTTGCGTGGAAATTCTGTTGGCTAACGTTAGTTCCTTTGCGCGCGTGCACGCTTGAAAGTTGATCAACATTAGCCACACATTAAGCTAGCGGCGTTTGCTAGTATCATTGCGTTAAATATTAGCTCGTGTGGGGTTTAGCGTTGGCAACGTGTTCGAACCCTATTTGCTCTAAACGTCTAAATCGAGACAATACCCTTTAAAGTTGATAGTGCAATTATTATTATTTTGACACGCAGTGTTTTGGCGGAACTAGTTCGCTAATGTTTTGTGTTTTTGTTAAGGGTGCAATGGTTTCCTAGTTGCAGTGTTTATTCAGATGTGCACAATTGTTAAGAAGGCACAAGCTATTGTCCTCTACAGTTGACAATTGCGGTAGATGGGTAAAAGCGGGAAAGTGCTCAGTTGTGCCTCACATTCTTGCAGAGACGCTGAAGACGCCGTTTACGGACGCGATGGCTACGACTACGATGGTTACCGTCTACGAGTGGAGTTTCCCAGGAGTGGAAGGGGAATGGGCAGAGGTGGATTTGGAGGCATGGGTGGGGCCCCTAGGGGGCGCTATGGACCCCCATCCAGGCGTTCAGAATACAGAGTCATAGTTTCAGGTGAGTTTCACTTGTTCCTTGACACTTGAGTCAAGGCAGGTCTCTTTATTAGAATGACTTTATTAACCATTATACAGTTTGTGCATAATGGGTAGAGGATCTCTATGAATTGGTAAAGAAGGAAATGGGATATCCCTGAATGTTTTAAAATTCTGTGCCGTCTTCAACAGGGCTTCCCCCCAGTGGCAGCTGGCAGGACCTGAAGGATCACATGCGTGAAGCAGGTGATGTATGTTATGCTGATGTATTCCGCGATGGGACTGGTGTTGTGGAATTTGTGCGCAAAGAAGACATGACCTACGCCGTTCGAAAGCTGGACAACACTAAATTCCGCTCACACGAGGTAGGTCTGGCACCTTTTAAGCTATAGACTTGGGATGTGTGTCCTTAAGGTAAGCCGATTGCTTCAGAAGCGGTTGGACTTGTAGCCTTGTTTTTCTAATTGGACCACGCGCTGGTGTTAGACACGTACCAACATGGAACGTCAGACGAACTATTGTCATAGGATGTCCCAAAACGCTGGTATGTTAAGAACATGTATGTTTATCTGGGCTGCCTAATGGCTTCTGCTTCCTGTGTCCTCAACCATCAGTTTGTTCTCGTGTCCCCAGGGTGAAACTGCATACGTGCGGGTGAAGGTGGATGGTCCTCGCAGTCCCAGCTATGGAAGGTCCCGCTCCCGCAGTCGTAGCCGGAGCAGGAGCCGCAGCAGGAGCAGAAGCAAGAGCCGCAGCTACTCCCCACGCCGCGGCCGCGGGTCTCCCCAATACTCACCGCGCCATAGCCGCTCCCGCTCTCGCTCCTAAACGTCACCTGAGCGGATCTGAGCACTGACGCTTTAGGTGGAGCCCTGTTGTCAAACCACCACTTCCCTTCTCCTTCCCTTTGTTATTGCCCACTGATTTTTATTTTTATTTTTTTGCCGCACCTCCCTCAATGAGTCCATATTTTTAATTTTGTGTCTCTCCCTCCCATTCGTCTTTCCCTCCCTCATACCCTTGATGCTTTTGGTGGACATCTCGGTATGTTGTATCTCGGCTCCTACACCCAGTCCTCAGTCCCTTAATTGTCAGGCTCTGGTTCTATTTAAAGTGCGTTTTACCTAATTCAGCTTTATTGTTTTCGTTTTTCTTTTTTAAAATAAAAGAAATGGAAGTCTTTCTTATCCAGCAAGTCTCAAATATTACGCTGTAATGAGTTCCACTGTTCTTGTGTCCTTTGGATTTGGTGGGTTGTCATTATTACAAATGTGGATTTTACTGTCTTCCTATAGATGTCTGACAAGATGGATTAAAAATCTTTGGAATAAAGGTTTTTTGGAGCACATCTCATTCATTAGGATAACGCAGTAGCAGGTAGATGTATTATGTGTAGGCAATAGTACATGTAACATAGGGAAAAGTTTGTTTTTGTTTTGTCATTTAAAAGATCTGTCTTGACTTAAATGTGTAAGGTAGGCTTTATGTGCTTTTTCTTTTTGTTTTCTTTTATGACCATGGTAAATAACCATTGAGCATAAGTCTGACCTTAAAATAAGACGTAATAGGAGAATTTTTTTTTATTTTTATTTTTTTTCTCCCCCCTTCCCTCTTGCTTGAAAGTACTTGGTAGATTTGTTCGACAGTTTGATTACAAATACTCAGTTCCAATTTTGGAAGTCTCGTAATTAAGCTGTATTATAGTTGCATGTTTTTGAGAAATTTTGAGGAAGAAAAGAATTGGGACAGTCGTGATTCTAACTTTGCCTCCTGTTTTTGGTTTTTGCTGGTATTAAAGGTTTGGATTGGAGGAGTGGCTCTGTGGATCCCAATCCGTGAAGCCGGATCGTTGGATCATTTCAGAATCAGGATTAGCATAGGGAATACTGGATGCATGGAGCGGGATCAATTTACCTGGGATCGTAGGATTGGAGCCCTCACCCGTAATGGAAATCTAGATCGAGCGACTTCTTGCAATTGGCAGTTTTTCTTCATCTCGATTAACACGTTAGATGGCACATGGTTGGAGGATATTTTTTATTTTTATACAAGGGAAGCAGAGGATGAACTGAGAGGCGGGATCAGTTGCATTGGATGGAGTCAACATAAGTCTGGTAAATTGGGTTGGGGTCTGTCGTGGGTTTATTTTTCAATTTTCTTTCCTTTTTTTTCTTTTTCCTTTTTCTTTCAGACAGGAGATTCTCAAAACTGGCTTGCAAGTATTTCCATTAAGGCCTTTTATTCCACCACAATAAAGTTATTTTTGTTTTGAACCAAAACCTCCAGGTTAGTTTTGTCCATTTTGTATCAAGTGTGAACTTAATAAAACTACCTTTTAAACAACGTTTTGCACTTCAAATCCAATTTGAAGAACTGATGCCAGCCCCAATGAATGGAATATAGGGAAGTAAATATTACCTGGTAGTGATTCATTCTTTGAAGCTGGCGTGCTAATCTTTCCCTTCTAGTCCTCATCAAGGCTTTAAGATCTTCCTTGACGCTTGAGATCATTCAAAATGATATTTAGACTGGTAAAGCATCCTTGAACTTTAGTCAACCAATGCACATGCTGACCTCACATTTCAGAAAGAATACTCAACAGGCATCGTCCATGTGATAAATGGGCTAAACCAATTGTGTTGGATCACATTGCATTTAGCAGACGCTTTATCTAAATTGACTTACATTTTTGCTAAAGACACATCAAGTAGCCTGTAGGCATCCAGACTTTATGAGAAACTCAATCTCTAGGCTCACCAGCACTAAAATAAGTAAAAGTATTGATAGAGAGTTGTACAGCAGCCTCTGCCCCTCCACCTGCCTGGCCTTTGGTGCTGGTTGCCAAGCACTTGTCCATAATGGTGTAATATTACATCGCAGATAGTAGAACTTTATGAAAGTTTAACCCTCTATGGGTCTTCGTCATTCATATAAATGACGCTTTAAAAACCACATCTCTCTAAGCAATAATGTTGTACCTTAAATTTGTCACTTAAAATCCCCTCTAACCAATAAAATCAAAGATTAGTTAGAACAATTATATCATGTGGTGCAACAAAGAAGTACACAAAACAAGCACATGTTGGGTGACACACACGAGTAGCATCATGATAAGTACATTTTTAAACTATAAAATATTGCTGAATAGCCAAAACTGTTTTTTAACTAGTAATTTTATATGAAAAAATCTACAGATTATTTGTTTAAACCGTCAAAAAGGGCATGTCATGTATAAATGACAAAATCCTATGAGGGGATAGAAGTTTCTGTGATGTTTAATATCAGCTTCTACTTCTATTATGCAGGGTCAAACTATTTTTCATAGGATGTTTCCAAGTTTTATGGGAAGGTGAAAGGGACACCTATGCCTTTTTCAGAGGGCAGTAAGGGTAGTGAACCGAGCAGTAATGAGGCCGAGGTAATTATAAGAATTCAATTCAATTCAATTTTATTTATATAGCGCATTTTTACAAAAGGCATGTCACAAAGCGCTTAACACAAGAGGCCCAATGAGCAACAGGGGCAAGGAGAATCAAGCCCAGTGTAAGCTGTGCGCAACAGGAAGACAGCAACTAGCCTACAGTCTGAGGCAGATAGTAGTGATGAAGGACAGGGCGAGAATGAGGAGCCAGGCAGTAAAGAGAATCTTAGACCGGGGATAGGCCACAGGTTGTTGTGGAAGACAGAGATCAAGGGGGTTGCGCCTTTGTTTTGGGGTTCGAGTGACAGAGGTGCAGGCATGAAACTGTCCCGAATTAGTGTCATTTTTGTTCACTGAATCTACTCTCAGGGAGAAAAACAAAAATTTTTTTCAGTAATACTGCCAGTGTGTGGAAGTCTTGTTCCTTATGTATTCACAGGTTTTGTCCACCAGATGGCGCAAAATAGCCTATTCGTGTGTGCAATCTTTAGATAATAGCAGATTTCTTGATTTTACCGTTTTTTTCTGAATGCTTAAACACTAAAAATTATTCTTGTAGCACAATTTCTAAAACTATTAATAGTTGTAGGTAAACTACTCACTGAGTTTGCATAATCAAAAGCAGAAACACTGCTTTGCACACAGTTTGCACTTTTATAACACACAATTTGAAAATGTATAAATACAATCTACTCCACAGCACTCTTTTTGCGGAACTGTAAACACAACTCACTACTTTACACACAATTTCCAAATTATTAGCACACTCCTAGTAGAAATATACACATTTATTGCTATTAGGCTATTTACACAATTTTGCTAACTGTTAACCACACTGTGCCATACAGAAACTGTTTTAGATAATTAGTTAACTTTGCAATCAGCATGAGCACTATAAATAAGCTTTCAATGTGAAGAACAATGGGGGGAAGACTGAGAAAAGTGAGGATTAGAGGAGGTCGAGGAAGAGTACGAGGACTTGAAGCAGCAGGTGGAAGAGGAGGACAAGGACTAGAAGGTGAATTTAGAGTGAATTTAGAGGAAGATACAGTAAAAGAAGGTGATGAAGGGAGAGGGTGAGGAGGTGAAGAAGAAGGTTAGAAGGTTGATGGTTAGTGTTAACTGTTTGGTACAAAAATACAATTTTTACAAAGCTTTGTAGAGATAAGTAAGATGTATTATCTTTTGCAAAAGATCTGGAATGTTTTTCTGATTTGGTCTAAGGTTTTTCAATTTGTGTGTAGAGTTTTGCAAAAAAAAAAAATCTTAGAAAAAATGTGTTTAAGCAATCAGAAAAAACTGTAACAGGTGTCTGTTCTCTCTCTTATGCAAGAGCTTACATACACCACAAATAGCCTATGTCTAATATGGCCTCACTGATGAAAAAAGCTGTCTTTAACAAGAGCATGTCTTTATATCTTAGTCAGATAAATACTAAAACTACTTTGGTAGAATAAGAATTATAAATCCATTTATGATGTTTTGTACAATGCCTGTATATAACTATTTATTCATTCTCCTGACTCAAAATCAGGAGAGTCAGGAATTTTATTTTTATTTAAATTTTTCTTTTTCTTGATATAATTTAAAGATGTATGGCACTGACACAGCTTATGACCCAGAATTTGGTGCTGCACCTCTGTAAGCCTTTACGGCGGAAGCGTCATAAATCCTTATAACTCTTTTGACCTTTTCATGCTAGGATGATTCAGGGTATAGGCCTAGCACATTTAATAGGCCTACACAACGCTGCAAAAATAACATAAAAGTACAGTATATTAATAAAAAAAACTAATGATATGAGTCTTATTTCAAGACAGCAATAAAATGGTTTATGAAAATTAGTTTTTTTTTAGAAAGTATGTTTTTTTATTTTTATTTCCTGCACAACACTGGGCCTACAAATGGCTATAGATCAAGTCAACACCTCTGGCAGTCAGAACCTCTTCACAGGGAGGGTGATACTGTCACCTCCCACAGGAAGAAGAGGGGACAGAGAGGAAACTAGAGCTCATCAGTTTGAGAAGTTCATCTAGAACAAAGAATCAATTTTCAGTTTAATTTAATATTATTTAGGTACTGTGTGAAAACACTGAGAAGCAAAATAGGAATTAATGGCGTTCCAGATGAAAAAGTTTATATTTTTTATCCTTAGTTTTTATCCTTCCATTCTTGGTGTTACAGCAGTTAAAGATGGTATGGCGCATTTCTTGTTTCTTGTTCTTGTTGTCTGCTATCTGTTCTTTAAGTGTGGTTCATGATCTAAATGTTTTAAATAAGCAAAATTCAGTTTAATTCATAATAATATTTACATACAGGCTAAGGATTATTTATGTATAGGCCTACATGTAGGCCTATTTGGTTTTGCCTAAAACATATATGTTATGTTTTTTGTTATTTGCACTCACTTTTTGCAACATCGTTAGGCCTTTCCTTTCTGTTAAAGCAAGTTCTGTTTATACTTTCATAGCATCTGTGTCTTTTTCTGGAACCCAAGTTACTGTCGATTGCGGTGACCATGGTACAGTAGGCCTACGCCTGAATAATGGAGCTGGTCAACCGAGTCCGACTGTAGCAACATTTACAGAAACGTATGAAGACAAAAACTTTGAAAAATATTCCTGCCAGAGAGATTCGACAACAACAGTGAAGTTCTTCATCAAAGCTAAAGGTAACCTATCTATGACTGTAAAACGGAGGACAGAACTATAAAGAAGCACCATGGTTTCCGCCGAGTAGCGTAAATTTCAAATGGCTTGGTCTAAGTGGCCATCTTCAGCTGATATTAATAACAAAGTGGTTCGGTTGCATTTTTTCACAGTGTGCGATAATTGCTACGAACTCGACGGTTCTCTTGTCGTGGGGGCGATCTGTGGCGACCTGCTAATCACAGGAGGCATCATCCTCCTTGTGTACCTCCGTGGTCAGAGGAAGTCTGGTCCTGCTCCCCAAAAACGTAAGGCCACAACATCTGTTAAAACAAACAGCTGTGTCAAGTAGGGCTGTATCAGTCTAGAGTTCTCCTTAAAGTGCAATAGACTGCATTTTATTATTTAGCTCTACATTTTTTATTCAACATTCTTGTCCATGATTTTTTGTTTTCCATGTGATTTAATTTTGTTAGTGTCACCTTACTAGGCCTAGTCTGTGTAAGAGGACTTTTCGAAACAAAGGCTAGGATTTGCAAAAAAAAAAAAAAAAAGAGGTGCCAATCAGTTTCCACAAATGTTCCTCAGGAGTCAAGACTGGCAGACGTTGCTCCAAATTACGCTATACCAGGATAAGGAAAATATCTTTTCCAAACAGTATCCTGGAATTTAGCGCAAGAGCAAACAAATGAGTTTATTAAGTTTACCCCTCATTTACCCAACAATCTGGAAATCAAATTGGAAATCTGGCTTTACTCTAGGGGAGACTAGCCATATGATAACTAATAGTTTTTTGTCAGTTTTATTGTCAATTCTTTGCATGTACTAGAAATACAAAGGAAATCGAAATTAAGTTTCTCACTGCCCCATGCATATACATTAGACAGACAAGACAGGGCAGGACAAACAGTAAAATGCACAGACAAAACCGACAGACAGAAATGTAACCACTAGACTAGTAACAAGATTAAGTTAAGGTTAAATGCAAGTGGATTAAGGCATATGCTTTTTAGGGATATGATGGTTGACAACCTCTCGTTTCTCTGAATGCAAGCTAAATGCATAATGCTGCTAAAGGCATTAAAGTAATCTTTATGTAAAATTTACCCGTGATCAACGAGGCCCACCATCTGTACATGTACCCTTGTGCATTAAAACACCCAGAAAGACCCAGGGTCCATTTTCAGAAAGGGAATTGGGGTCATAAAAAACTTCAGACAATGTGTCAGTCATGGAAAAACTACCACTTCATGAGCCAGGTCACCCTCTTTAAAAGGGATTTGAGGAAGGAAAAGTTCATCTTCTTCTCTCAGATGATGGCAAACTTGTTTTAGTTTATTTGTACAACGTGGTAGCCTGTATTGATGACTGAAACACACATTTTACAGTTCTGTTTCTCATTCCCAGAGCTACCACTTTAACAATAACATTTTCCTCTGACACTGTTGTGTGGCGCTAAAGTATATCTATCTGTGTCTGTCCATCAGTATGCTTTATCTGAAATTGATTTTGTTGATCACAGCCACCAATGCACGGCGCACGGCTGGTTCCAGTGGCGGACCACCAGTGCCCAATCAAGACTATCAGGTACATCTTAGCATCTTTGGATCTACAAGTCTCTGACTAATGTAAATGTGCTTTGTACATACTAACATGACATGTGTTGTATGTTTTCTTTTGCCCCTGTGACAGGCTCTTACCGAATTTACCCGCAGTAAAGATACTTATGCTACTGTATTGCACAGGACTGGCTAGAGGCAGGAATCATTGCCTACGTACAAATACACAACATGGAAGAGATGCAGTGTTTTACACAGTGTTTTACTTCAGCTTTCATTTTATCTGTGTTGAATAATGAATTTGTGAAAACAAGTTAGAGTGTTATCTTTTGTCTTTTGCATGTGTCTTTAAGGGTATGAACTTTGTAAAGGATATTGACATTTACAAATTGCTTTAGAAAATACTGCATCACCTTTTCCCTCCACGCTTTTGCCTTAGTTGTTAAGAGAATATTACAATGGAAAGTGTAGTGCCTTACATGCAAATGAATAATAGTCTTTACTGTAAATGAGGCTTGTAAGATCAGTGGGAAGAGTTGACAACAACAAGAGCTTTTTCTTTTGTCATACACAGTGGAAACCATGTCATCAGTCCAGCAGCAGGCTGTTTTCTGTATAGCCTACATCATCATTTTTATAATAAAGTGGAATAACCCACTCTTCACTGTCTGTTTTTTTTTCAGACACAGATAAGCTAACTTTGTTCCAATACAAAAACTTTGTGCAGTTTGGTAATTGGGTTGTGTAATGATTCTAGAAAAAAAACATGGCTCTCTGTCACTAACTGTTTTTTATGTTTTGAATAAGTTAAGTTTACCAATACTAGATTATTAAGGAGTGCTTACTGCACAAAAAGTGTGATTTATCGAGCTGAAAAGACGTGCAGGAGAAACTGCAGGAGGTCTATAAGCTGCGGTCTAATAGTTAATACACTTGTGGTTTTGTGAGCGAGGGAGTGTATGGGGGAGGGAGAGAAGTGGTTCAACTCAACGTCTCATGCTCACCTTGAGCTCACGCTGAATATGCGGGGGAGTGTGTAGATCAGGGTTTGTGTACTCACACAATGACAACTGCACAGGATGTTGGTTGAGCGCCTGAGCATTGCATGCTTGTCAAGTTGAGTATCAAAGGCGAACACACAGTAAAGTCTAGCAGAAAATGAACGAGAAAGGAGCAATCATCGATGACATGAAATCACTTGTCTGTATCCTCTGCAAAAAAGTATAGCATTAATGTCAAGATGGCCTTAAAGGAAGTTAGTGAAAGGTAATGGGGATTATTTACTTTAATTCTTCAAGGACACATGTAACAAGCATTGCAGTGTCATAAACAAAGTCCCACTAAGGTTGTAGCCAGAGCTGTACAAGCATTGCATTAAAATTAAAGTTCAAATGAGAGAAAGGTTCAATGTACTGGGTAAACTAAAGGAAAACATTACATGACTGGACATAAATGTTTGCTTGTAAAGACCTTTCCCTTCCACACTAGAAGCCACCAAGTCCCAACAAGCTGGTCCCACTTGTAAAAAGTCAGGCTTATAAAACTTACAGTTGGGCCATTTTAACATGAAGCAGTAACTCAATTATATATTGCATGTCCTTTTTACATAACTTTATATTAGTACCATCTTCTGAGAAATAAAATGTGTTAAATCAGGTAATTATGAAAAAATAAAAAAATACATGAAATAAATTATTAGACCGTACCTATGAAATCTAACATGAAAAAAGAGAATCCTTGTTTAGAGAAACACCACAGAAACAAACCATGAACATATGATGTGTAGATTTAGATGCAACAGATGGGAGGTGTCATGTATTATGTGCAATGCAGTCAATTCACTTGCCAGTAATTGGATTCTATGTTATCGTCGTGGCGACTTTTTGCACAGAATTTGATAAGAGATTTTAAAGGAAATTACCAATATTTAATTAAATCTCACAATATTGAATTAAATTGTTTTGTTTAGTTTTTTTTTAGATCAAGCCTTATCAGACACCAACTTTGAGCTCAACAGCATTTAAATGAGAAAACCTTGTGAATAAATCGCTGTTGATCGAGGTTGAGGATGTTGATCAAGTACATTTGATTGAACATAGACTGAATAGTAAAGGAGCTACTGTAATACTACTGAATGAACTTTAATCTTCCTTATTGAGTTAACATTATCTGCCTGGGTGCCATTCACTCTGTGTCAAGTCAGATTTTGTTAGACATTTCTTCTATAGACAGTGTTTGATGATCTCAAACAACAGGACAATAGATTGAATCACAATCTATGAATCGCCCTCAGTCCCTGCATTGAAAGGATCGTTGAATGTCTTGACAGGATCGTTGAATATCTTCGTATGAAATACTGATTGAATTTTCCACATTTGAAAGCTTGAGTAATGTACATCAGTGAGCAGATACACTTTCCATACATAATGTGGGTGGAAGAGATGGCTGGTGTTTGGTGAGATTTATTTCCCACGATAAATGATATCCTTGTTTTTCATTGATTTTGTGTTAGTTGTGTCTTAGTTGAGGGAATAGGCAGTTTATTTTCTTCTCGTGTTCAGTACATCATACGCATCTCTTGAACCAATGGTCAGTTGCTGAGAAAACAAAGCATGACAAATATGAATTGTTAAGTGTACACAATTATTCATAAGAACTGCAAATGAAAATTCATAATCAAAGACAATCAATATCTTGTAGATGTACCTGATAAGTTACATCATCTTGGATCAGGTTTCTCCGATCAGATTCTTGAGAGGCTGAGGGAGTGGGAAGAAGTAGAGTTATATTAGACCAGAGGCAGCCAAACAACGGCCCGTGCGTTTTATTAAACCAGAGG
>JAGFZM010005754.1:0-15483 GCA_017657215.1 Limnothrissa miodon
CACACACAATGTTCCACATACAGTATGTTCTTCATACATAGCCTACACACGAACGCATTCTCTCAACACACACACACATGTTTGGGTTAGTCATCTGAATAAGCAGCACTTGCGATATTTATACATATACACACACACAGACAAAGGCAAACACATGCTAACACACATACACACACACAGGCAAAAACATGCTAACGCAAACATACTCTGTTTTCCCTCTATTGATGTGTGACATCTCAGCGCCCCTTAAGATCACAGAGTGAGATGTAACACACCTATGGAAGAGACACTTCTACTTGTCAGCGCTCTGTCGCCGCTACTCTCCCTCCACGGCTCTGGGAACGCTCCAGACGGAACAGCCAAACTGTCCAGAAACTTCCAACACCGGCACTGTGGAATTCTCCCTGCAGTGGGGACCATATTTCTAGGAACTATCTCCTAAGAGTCTTATGATTCAACTCTACCCTCCCTCTCTCTCTCCCTCCTTCTCTCCTATTTAATGGTCTCCCTTGGGGTGTTTTTGGAAATTCTCCTAAAATGAATTAGCTAAATTCTCTAAAAGCACCCCCCCCCCCCACGCCAACTTACTCCGTCACTCACTCCACCCACCCAAAAGCTACGTCCATTAGCAGCAGCTCATAGTGCTTTCCCCCAAAACATCATCATGTCACATCATGTTACACCACGCTGAGTCTGACGGTTGCAGGACATCTGGTGTTTTCGGTACGCAAGAGTGACCATGGCGAGGCCTCTGGCCTGTCTGGGATGGCACCGACTCTGTTAGCTGAGAGAGAAACACAAACATGGTTGCTGGCAAAGTGTTTTGTAATGGTGTGTGTGTGTATGTTTGAGAGTGTGTGTGTAGGTGTGTGTGTGTGTGTGTGTGTGTGCTTCTTGTTTTTAATTTAAATGAGAATGCAGGGTGCCGGGAAGGTGACAGATTTGCACAGCAGAGGAGAGGCAAACCCTGTGCTGACTCAGGCCCAAGCAAAAAGAGCTAGAGAGACACAGAATATCTCCACATGAATGTTGAAGAGCACAGGCATGAGAGTGTATGGCGATGAATAGTCATCATGAGCTTATGGCTCCGTTCTGTTCCTGAGATTTCTGTATTTCGAAGAGGTTTTCATAACTGAGGCACCTCTTGCTTATCCAGGTTAGCGTCACCTACTGCTTCTGTTCAATTGCATTTTACTCCCGTATCTCAGTACATTTAGGCACACTCTGACCAAAATATAGGATGGACAATCAGAGGGAGGGCAGAGAAAATAGCGTGTATTGTACACCACAATCAAACGTTAGTGAGCGAACACACATCAGTTGCTCAGGTTTAAGTGAAAAGATGTAAAAGAGGGCTGATGCATCAGGTTCATCACCTCTTTCTAGTCTCTCTGTTAGGAAAGGCTAGAGCTGGGAAACTCTGCTTAAAATCAGAGAAAAATGTTACATCTGTTTGGTTCCATTTAATTCAAAAATGTTACTGATGCACACACACACACACACACACCTCACTCTCTGGCAGTACTACACTATCAACAATTCTGAAGCAAGTTAGTCTGATTAGTGAAAAGGGCAGAAGACAGGTTGTATCTCACAGCAGAAATTAGAATGGCAGTCGGGCCAAATATGACAACCTCTCTCTCGTCATCCCAGTACACTGCCACACTCAAGTCTTGAGTTGTCTCTCTGGACAGTGTTTCAGACCTGAATCCTTTCATGAGTTTATACAGTAGAGCCAGAGTCCAAACAGCCAAACGGCCCGAGGACTAGAGGGAACGTTCCAGAAAGCATGAGAAATTACAGATCTTAAAATCCACTTTTCCACTTGTGGTTGAAAACTGGCACTCGTAATGTTGTATTCAGCCTTGACAGCTTTTAGCAGTATGTGGCCCAAAGACAAATATTGGAAGAATGTGTGTGGCGGGATAGGGGTCTCCAGGGGATAGGAGTGTCTCCAGAATGCGTGCCGTCAAATCCCACTGGTTTCATTACAAAACTATTGTTTCTAGTGCATAACAGACCCGAAATGGCAGTGCAAGAATTGAAAAGAGCCTGAACCTTCAGTAAACGTGCATCTGTTATTCCTGAAATATTTCATAGTCCATGTTCAGCCTGCAGTGGGAATCCCTGCTGTATCACCCCATTAGGATCACACGTTTTAGCAGAGTATTCACCTGACAGAATAAAGTGGAAGGACAAAGGCAGAGTGCAATGTTCCCCCCCCCTCTCCCACCGTTCACTCCCTGAAAGGTAAAAGTCATAGAGCGCCACTGAGCCACCTTCACTTCACCCTGAGCAAGAATGTGATAATAGATGGCCCCTGTACCTCTAGTAATGAATGCAGCATAGGACAGCCTCAAGGCCTGCTAAAAAAACCCTCCCAAAGAACACAACCACTTCTGTGTATTGATAGCTTGGTTCTTCACACAGTTGCTTTTCAAGGTCATATAGTTTATCTCTGAACAAATCTATGCAAAGCTAATGTTAACCAAGCACTTGCCATTTGAATGTTTCCTGTCGTGATAGCTGGGTAATTTTATGTCCCTCGGCATACTGGCAAAGCCATACAGTATGACCTGCCACTGTCAAGGATATGTAGTCAGGAGACAATAGGGGTGTCAACAACAATCAATTCAGCGATGCATCGCGATAGCCATTGCGGGGCATGAGCGATTCAGCATCGATGCGGCAAAGTGCCATAATCGATTATGTCACTATTTTCCGCCAGAAAATAAACAAAGTTGTGAAGTTTCAAATACTTCCCGTTCCGGGGAATAACAACAACAACGAGCAAGATGGCTGAGGCGGAGGGAGAAGACCGCGATAGACGGGTTATTAAAAACACGCCCAAAGCTTGGAAAGCGGACATCTGGGCACATTTCGGATTTTATGAAGTGAATGGGAAACTAAATGGATCGCAATGCATCACAGAATCGAATTGAATCGAATCGTTTCCAGGTGAATCATAATCAAATCGAATCGTGAGGACAGTGCCAATGCACACCCCTAGTAGACAACCTGTTCAAATTGTTGACAATGTGATGAGAGCAAGCCAGAGGAAAAGAAAATGGAGCAGCAATTACATGGAAAATCATTTTTTTGGTGCTGTTAAATTCAATGGTGGGGTATTGTGTGATATGAAGAATTACAAATTGTTTTTGAGACGTGTAGAATAAAGACAGAAGACAGAATCTTTATTTGTCATTATTACAAATGTCAATATTACAAATATTAAAAACTGTTTTTAAGTCTGTTTGTGTGTGCTTTTATGGATCTGAACATCTGCCAGAGGGGTGAGTGGGGTCTTGGAGGATCCTGACAGCACTCATGAGGCAGCGAGTCCAGGGAGCAGTGGCTGTCTACCGTCGATGTGTTTGTACACCAGTTGTTCTTCACATACAGACACAGTCCTCCACCTCTGCTTTTCCCAGAGTCGCTGGTCCTGTCATAGCGCTGTACCGTGTAGCCTGTTAGCTCGATAGCGGAGTCCGGAATCGATGAGTGGAGCCAGGATTCTGTGATCAGTAGAATGCAGCTGTTTCTGACAATGTTATCAGTCGCCACTTGAAGCCTGAGTTTGTCGATTTTGTTGACTAGGGATCTGGCGTTGTTGAGGAAAGCACTAGGAAGCGGTGGTCTGGCGGGCTGCCTCCGTAGCCTCGCTAGCGTGCCGGCCCTGCGGCCTCGCTTTTGATTCCTCTCTCCTCGCCGTCTCCGTCGCTTGCCTGTGAGGATGGTAAACCATGGGGAGCCGGGACTCCTTGCTATGTCTGCTGGAATGTCATGAAAACGGAGAAACTCTGTTGTAACGTTCCTCACGTTGCTGTAACTGAACTTCAGAAGTTCAAGCCAGTTGTAAATATTGTTCGCTCAGCTGAATGTAGAAGTAACAATACACAAAACACTTCCATAAAAGGCACTGAAATGAGGAGCACCGAGCCGCTGCGTCCATGCAGGCCGCCATTTTGGAGCGACTATAAATTTCAAATTATCTGCTGAATATTCTGGTATTCTGGTGAGTCATCAGACCTAATACATAGTACATGCCTCTAAGGCTGCACACGCATCCGCCTTTTCACTGTCCCTGATCTAGGAGCAGTAGTAGGGTAGAAAATGTGCATTCTCACGCAAGCACCATGATCACTCTCTTAGCCGTTGGCATGGGGACTGGAATGGCGATGAAGACGAGACATTCTGTAGCCCAGTAGTGCACTTTGTAACGTTGTTTGAGGCTCTGCCTCAGCATCAAATGCGCCTGTGATGAATGCCTATTTCAGCAAAGGGGAAGAAAGACGCCTACCTGTACATTTGATCACAACATCTACATTCAATAGAAGGCTCTGCTCCTACTTTGTTTCCCTCACATTCTCACAGAAAGCACAACCCCCCCTCCCCCTTCAACACACAGATATACACAAGAGCCTCCCAACATTCAGTACAGTACTCCATCTCTCAGCTAGTTAGAATCTCAACCTGCAACTCAAGGCTAGGTTCATACATCATCATCTTCACCCAACCACCCCCTCTACACACGCATGCACACACACACATACACACAAACACCCCTCCCCCTTTCTCCGTGTCTCTCCAGCTGATCTGCTCTGTGACGTGCTGCTCACCCCCCCGACCCCCTTCCCTTCCTGGCCTTCCCCTTCCACGGTTAATAATTTAGAGTCATGTGACACAACATGCCTCCTCAGAAGCAGATGCTCTAGCACGTGCCACGCAGACCCAACCGAAGATTTCTGAAATACCTACAGTAGAGGCGAGAGGCAAGCAAGCACTCAAATTGGGATGCTGAGACACAATGGTGCTCTTCAGAGATATACAGTATATTATTTAGTTGTCAGTCAGGACAGCTTAATTTTCATGCCTGTGAATTAGCTATCTCCTGAAATATCTCTATATAAATAAATAAATAAGTAAATAAATGAAAGATGTGCTAAACTAAGCGATGCAAAGAAACCCTTTTTTCATGGCATATGTAAAAACATGTCAGTGGAAACAAATCGTGTAAAAATAACATGTCATAGGTCATGATCCTGAAAGATTACATTTTCTTTCCTGCCTGTTAAGGGAGAGCTGAACACCAAATAGTAGAACAGATCTTGAGGTTGAAATCATGCTTTTGTTTTGTTATTTCTGCATGAAGGGAATACAAGGAAGTGACACAGCCTTGTAGGATGTGATTCAAGTGTAGGGCGGGAATAGGAGACAATAGATTTAGGGGACATAAGCTCTACCATGACCTAGCCTGTAGGAAAAGGTGTCGACAAGACAAAAGAAGGAGGATGGATTGGCCATAACTGGGATGAAGGCAATCAGGGAGGGAGGAAGGAGGGTGCAGATAGGCATGTCCGATCACTATAGCTCGTTGGATGCTAATTAGACTTGACTGAAAGATCACCTGCTCAGTAACATCAATCCTAGAGGAACACAAGCATGGAACAGGAAAAAAGCAACATTCTGTTTCATCATCAGCATCAACGGTCCATCAAAAGAGATAGCACTCAGTCTGGCTCTCTGGGGGAGTCCATTTTAGTCTTGAGAACTAGGGCATCTTTTCCATTTTAATTCATCACCACGGACCATTGAAAGAACTTGTGAACCTGGGGAGGGCTCTGCAGAGGAACCTTGGAAAACAGCCTAACATAGCCGTGCCTGTTCAGTCTATCCAATAGGTCCTTGAGCTGTTGAGGAGGCTGGTTAATTCATTCAGAAGAAAAACAGCAAGTGCAAGTAGGTTACACCAGGGCCTTCAAGTACCAAAGGTCAGCCTTCTCAGAACTTAACTCCACTTAATCCCCTAAGTGTAACCAGTCTAACCAAAGCACATTCATGAGTGTCAGAGAGAGAGAGAGAGAGAGAATGGATGGATGAAAGGATTTATGGACTGATGAATGGAATTATGGATAAACAAGGTAAAGTGAACAGGAAGTGGTCATCCAGTACCCCTCATCATCATCATCATCGTCATCATTCATCGTCACTGAATTGATGCTAAGAGTCATGAACCCACTCCCGCAAATGTCGTTAGCCAGCGCTATTTCTAATGCCTATTGAGTCTGACTAGATAGTCAACACACTAGAAGCCATCTAAAGGCAGCAAACATAGTTAGCCAACGCTAGGTGCTAATGCCTACTGAGTCTGTGACCGTATGAGTCAACACTCAAGGAGCCATCTAAATTGACCAAGGCTTTGTTGGTGTCTGTTTGGCATTGGACTACTGGTGGATCGCCTGTGGCCAAACAGCTCTGGAAATCAGCCCTTCGTATTGCGGGTGATCTATTTCTGTATTCTATTAGAGCCGCAGGACACAAGAAAGTCAGACACTTCCTGTGGAGATTTTGAAAAGGGGGACTGACAACATCATCCAGTTATCAATTTGCATGCTATACCCAGCTGTAACACAGAGATACTCTGCAGTGGACTGATCCGTGTCAATATGGTTTGCCACCTTCCAAAAATAACAACCCATCCTACACTACAAAGCCCAGAGCATCAACGTGACATTACATCACAAGCCACTACATTATGTCACTAGATCACACCTTTGACAATGCAGCCAAAGCTGCCATGGGTCACTAGCGTTGGGGATGTGAGACTGGGGTTAGGCTGTAAGACTGCCAAAGGAGTGTTGCTGTTACAGACCTATCCACTAACAGAGTGGCAGACTCGGTTCAGACCATTTCCTTGCTGGGATATCAATGCAGATGGCCCTCAATACAAAGATGAGGGCTGAACCTTACACCTTCACAAACATATACTCTTCATGATCCTCCACAATGGCCATGATGGTGATCCTTCATATGCCCATAGAAGGCAACATTGGAATGCAGCATACAGTATGCTCATTCAGTTGGTTATTGCTGAGAAGAGAGCCCTATTGCATGTCTGAAGCACTGAAGCTGCAGCGATGCAAGCACATTAGAGATGCAACAAGCGTAAGTTACAGGACAGGTAATGTGCCTGCATCAGAAACATACTGTAAGGTTTACATAGCTCTGCATATCCACCACTGTTCTCTATGCTTGGGTTTATGTGTGGGAACTCCCAAAATTTCATGCCATGTTGAGACTTGTGTTTGTTTTAAATGTGTGTGACTGAAGTCCCCTATTGAAAGCTATTGGGCTAAAAACATGGATAATCGTCAGTCTTCAGATGGCTGCTACTAACGTATTTTCCTTTGACATGCATGTTTAAGTAATGCCCATGCAGAAAAAAACCTGCATTTTCTTCCAAATTTTGAGGCTTTTCTCTGCACTCATTGGTCAGATCAATGGTCAATTGGTCAATGCCAGCAAAGGCATTTTGATCTGTGTCTGTTTATCCGGCCTCATGGATGCTAGAGATAACATGGAACACATGGCCAGAATGATATGCATTGCCGATCAGTATGTGTGAGAACCAGGCTAACTCATGATAATGTCTGGCAGGCACAGCTCAGTGGCATTATCTAGGGAATGGACCAATGGGAACAGCACAGGAATAAAATGTTCCAGACAATGGAAACCCATTGTTGTTATCATTGCACGGAGTCCAGCAAAGCGTATCTTCTTTCTGAAACTACTGACCTAAATGACTGTCTTTATGATGTTTGCAACTAAAAATATTAAAATCTTAAACAAAACATAAATGATTAAACAGCAATACAATAAAATACAATGTATCTGAAAAGGCAAATGCACATTCTTGATTCATGAGTGTCTATTGCCTATTATTGACATACCTTCTTTTATGAAGAGGATAAAGCCTTACTAAGGAGAAGGCCAAAACATTATGAAATTTTACATTTTTATCATACTACATATTTTTGCTAAAAAGATACAGCTCAGGTTACTAATAAACTTGTAGAACAGTTGTCACAATATATCCATATAAACATTTGCCAATTTGAGTTTTTAAAGGTGAAGATGTCAGGGAGTCGAATTCCACCATATTCACTTTACCACGATTGTCAATCACCGCGACAGGACTCTCAAGGAAAAAAAAACATGTGATCCTTAGAAGCAATTGCTCAGCGCTGTGTGATTGCGTGCCTGCCCTCTCCAATAGAATGAATGGACTCAAATAGCACCCAATCAAAAATGAGTTCTCTTGGTGTATAAAAACGAAGGAAAGCCGCTTATTTCTGGACACCATTATCAGAGTTGGTGTGCTCGTTTGTGGTATTGAGAAAGGATTTTTGTCTCTTTCCCAAAGAAAATCGACCTAAGGTAGGGGTGATTTTGGTGAAATGCGTAAAAGCTGTAGATGAATGTTTGTGGCGTTTTGCGTCATATTCATGTTTTATAATGCGCATGAGCAACTGACAAGCCGTCTTTGTGTCATAAACGTAAAGGTTGGAACAAAGGCATACCTTAGGTGGTTATTGCTCTTGAAAATTATAAATATTCATGTAAGCGTTTTTGTGACGTTTTCAGATCAATGAATCCAAAAACTGTAATGATGTTAAAAGCGTGTTTTATGGTTTGCACTATTAAATTGCTTTAAATAATTCTGTCAACTGCATCTTTTCACAAAGCCCTTATCACCATGTCCTTACGTGCTGTCAACGACCTTGCGGTCTCTTCCTAAAGCTTGGTTCTCGGTGACGTTCTCTGGAGGTGCTGCGCACTACGCATTCTTATTTTGGCACAGCAGTCCCCCCTTACGTTTAGTTTAAAGTGTTTTACAGAATTTGACAATAATGCAAATGTCAATTTTGCAGATGCAAATATTGCCTGCATGATGGCTGGTCCATGAGCGTTTTGGACAAGATGTGCAACCTTCCATTAAAATGGTTCGATTTGATATTTTTAGTCATAAACGTATGCATGGCAATCACGGCAGATTCTGAGTGATTAAAGTACCTTGTAACCACCTTGTAAACTCTTAACCTCGCGATTTCGTTGCATAAAAGGGTAACGTTTAATACTGTTACGTCATTATTAATGCGGCTAATTTGGTCGGTCCGTTTTGGTACCAAGGGGTTGACTTCACTGATGTTTCACGTTAATCAAGTCATCAAGGTAATTAACTCTCCCTATCTGCCTGCAGGTAAGAACAATCATGCCTTTCAGTAACACTCACAACATGATGAAGATGAACTTCTCGGCGGAGCAGGAGTATCCTGACCTCAGCCAGCATAACAACCACATGGCGAAGGTGCTGACTTCGGAGATGTACGCAAACCTCCGGGACAAACAAACCCCCAGTGGATTTACTCTGGATGATATCATTCAAACCGGGGTTGACAACCCAGGTAAAGTTACATTCCCGAGCATTTGTCCGTCTGCCCATTTAATGTTAAGTAGTCTGATGCAATAAAATCCAGTCGACTCCTTTATAACGGAAAAGGCTAATGCGCCAGTCTCAAACTGGGGTTGCAGTGTTCTAGGACTAACTTGGTGTTATGTAAAGGCCCTTGGCATTTCCATCGTACAATGGTGGCAATATGAAGAGCTTATCCTTTGGAATTTACTATTTGACCCTATTTCCACCAGGTTTCGAAACCACATTGACCGAATGCTTAATTATTTGGTAGCCTGTGTACTGCGGCGAATTGGTCAGACGGGTGTCGGTGCGCACCGTTTTACCAGCGGGATTTTAAAGCGCCGGTCCAGTGACTTCGAACCTGGTATTGTGTGGCTGATGCGTTTCTGAAACCGTATAACGCGGTTGGCGATTGTTTATTTAAAAATAAAAAGGGATAAACCCATTGAGCACTGAAAATTATGAGCGCTTACTCTAGCTGCATTGTTAGAGCATCATAATGCCTTCCGGTGTCTTAAGGCCAACAGGTTCATTTATGCCCCCCGCCCCTCCCTACACACGCGGCTACGCGCACGCAAGCGCGCGCACACACACACCCAGACGGTACTGTATTAGATTACAAATGCCCTTGTAATTTAGATTTGGATGGCACGAGACTTATCCATTTCATTTTTTTGTAGGCCACCCCTTCATCATGACTGTAGGATGTGTGGCTGGAGATGAGGAGACATACGATGTCTTCAAGGAGCTCCTCGACCCAGTCATTGAGGACCGCCATGGAGGATACAAACCCACAGACAAGCACAAGACCGACCTGAACCCAGAGAACCTGCAGGTGAGTTGTAATAAAGGTCTAGACACCAGACACTGTCTTTGTTTATGAGACTGTGCTGTTTTTGTGCTCAAGTATCCTTGTGAACATAAAATTGGGTAGTCTTTCAAGCATGTGTAATGATTCCCTGAGGAAAATGGTTCATCAGGTTGAATCAGGTGGTGTTTTAAAGAATCAAATGAAATAATTTTCCAATGTCAGTACATGACAAAACTGTATCAGACTAAAATCCATTATAAGTATGAAATGAGGTGTAGTGCTCAAATATACTTGGAATTGGATTTTGGGTAATGTAGTATTTGGGACCCTCCTCCAGGGTGGAGATGACCTGGACCCTGACTACGTCCTGAGCTCCAGAGTGCGAACTGGCAGAAGCATCCGTGGGTTCTGTCTGCCCCCTCACTGCAGTCGTGGGGAGAGGCGCGGCATTGAGAAGCTATCCATTGATGGTGAGGACTCATTCAACTCTACTTGAACTCGTTTAACCCAACTTGCTTTTTCCCATTTTTGTGTTTATTTAACTACACATGTGGAAAAAATGTAGAGATTAAGTGCCATGTGAATAAACAAAAATGACTAACCGTGTTTCTCCCACCCCATCCCCAGCCTTGAGCTCCCTAGAAGGAGACTTAAAAGGAAAATACTACGCCCTAAAAAACATGACGGAAGAGGAGCAGCAGCAGCTAATCGATGACCACTTCCTTTTCGACAAGCCCGTGTCCCCACTGCTTCTGGCCTCTGGGATGGCCCGCGACTGGCCCGATGCCAGGGGAATCTGGTGAGTCCAGTGTCCAGGTGGTTCGGTTCAGTTTACACTGCGGGTAAAAGGGCCCAGACACCAGGTGTGTTCACGAATACATGTGTACTACCATAAGCCTGGATCCTGGATATGTGTACAGACATTTGTACCATTTCCACAATGAACCCTTAAACATGGTGTCGAACCCCAAAGGGAAACCCTTTTTAAGTCATGTGAACAGGATGATCCCAAAGGACCCAGAAGTCTCAAAAGAACAACTGATAGAATGGATGTAGAGAATGAAATTCTTCACACCAACATGCTAGCCAAGTTTCTGCTAGAGTTTCAAGAATGATTTCATGTACTATAAGCACATGGTAGCTTTACTATAAAATGTTCAACAGGGGCATGCAGATTGGTTTAGGCCCCACCTCCCAATTGTTAGGTGACCTTACTTGGAGGATACTTGTGTTAAAAGCCTCTACTATTAATGAATAGGCTAATTTTTTAATTGGTCAAAAACACGAATTGGTAGGCTCCAAACATCTGAATGGGGAAAATGAGCACAAGAACGGGCACAGTTTACAGTCTTGATTTATGATATTTTGAATATGTGCTGATGGTAAATGACTGAAGTTCATGTTTTGAGCTACTTAAGGCTTTTTGGGGTGCGTGGCGTAATAAATGTCGATGCCAGACGGTTGTAAATGGCAGCCTAATCTGCAGGGAATGGCTCCATTGATGCTTCATCTTTTAATCCATGTGCATAAAATGACAAGTGTTTTTTGCTTACCTGATAGTTGAGCTTTGTCTTAAAGTTCCATTGTTTAAAAAAAGTGTGTGTGTGTGTGTGTGTATATATATATATATATATTATATCATTAATATTAATCTCTTTACACGAGCATGTGGTGGTCTTCTCTTGCTATAGACCTAAGTATGTGTCTTTCTCTTGTCCAGGCACAATGACACCAAAACCTTCCTGGTATGGGTGAACGAGGAGGACCACTTGCGCGTCATCTCCATGCAGAAGGGAGGGAACATGAGGGAAGTCTTCACTCGCTTCTGCGAAGGCCTCACTAAGGTATGGCTGGCCTAGCCTGTCCTTGTTGAAGGCGCTCAAATTTTATTTGCTATACACTGGGGGAACCAACATTTATTTTTCTCCCCTTTTTACCTGTACTACGAGCTAAAGCTAATGTAGCATGATGGAAAGGACATTGCCTCGCCAGACATGGAGGCTAAACCTCTATGGGCAATAATGTTCCACGTGTGAGGCATAGCTGTTTGACCCAATATGTTTGTCTTCAGATCGAGTCCTTATTCAAGGACCAGGGCCATGAGTTTATGTGGAACGAGCACCTGGGCTACGTGCTCACCTGCCCCTCTAACCTGGGCACCGGGCTTCGAGGTGGCGTCCACGTCAAGCTGCCCAACGTCAGCAAACACGAGAAGTTTGGCGAGATCCTCAAGAGGCTCCGGCTCCAGAAACGCGGCACAGGTAATGGTGCACTTTAGGCTGAATCCTGATGCCCACCCCAACCTCTTAAAGGCTTCAGACACTGGTTTCACTGGAGCAAAACTGTTGAATCTGAGGTCTTAACACCTTGGAACGTGTGCATCTAGGACGCCAGAAGCATGCAGAAGCTTGATCGGAAGGTGAGATCTGTGTGACTCGGTACAGTTGACCAATTATTCTACATCTATTCTCATTTCCAAGGTGGTGTTGACACCGCTGCAGTAGGCGGAGTGTTTGACATCTCCAACGCTGACCGTCTGGGCTTCTCAGAGGTGGAGCTGGTGCAGATGGTGGTTGACGGCGTCAAGCTGCTTGTCGAAATGGAGAAGCGCCTGGAGGGCGGCAACTCGATCGACGACCTCATGCCTGACCAGAAGTAAACGCTGTCCTGTGTGCGCGTGTGTCTGTTCTACCCACCCCCACTACCTTGTCTCCAACCTCCCCTCCCCCTTTACCCCCCCCCCCCCTTTCCCACCCATCTACCCATATTCCACCAGTGCTGTCCCTCTGTCCTTCAAAAACCAATAATCTTAACTACATCGAGGAATACACTCTGCCCGAGCGAGTTAGCCACACTAAAGTTTAGATGAGTCTTCCGTCAGTGAATGATGAAGGATTTTGTATCTCCAACATCCTGCACTGTTGAAGATGGGATCTTAACACCTGAAATAAAACCTCTCTGGCCCATGGAACCATGTGTCTGGCTGCTCATTTTTCCTTCATTACAAGAGCTTGTACGCACACAAGACTCTTGTTGTCCAAAAGCCCACATGCATATTTCCAGTAACGCTTGCGTGAACTAATTGGCCTGCTCATAGGGGGTGATGCAGTATAGTGTTAAGTGCAACGAGTGGGGTTGAGGACATGGTGTGAAATATCAACAGATCTGATTGAGCACCACACCTAAAACTGCTGTGCATCAGCGCTCTGGATGGCCTCGAATGGCTGTGTTTAATTTTTTTTTTTAGTGTACCTATGACTCGCAGAGGGACTGCAGGAAACATGGAATGTCATCCGCTTCAGATGCCTAGTTTTGTTGCTAGTCATGTCTGACATGCCATCTTCGCTTTTAACAATGGCTGTAGAGCCTACATTACAGAAGTCTAGTCTCACTGCGTGTGCATGCATTTGCTCATCTTGGAGAAAATGGGAAAAATCCATGTGTTCTTGCTACCAGTCCTTCAGGAAGTGTTAATGTTTCGCTCAAAGTGAACAGATCTCATCTACTTGTGCTCAGGTTCAATGCTTGTAGGTGGGATGGGGAGGATTTTCGTTTTGGTTTCCAACTATGCAATAACTTTAATTCAAAACCATACCATACGTGCAGGACTCATTATGGCCCCAGAGCACAACTTTTTACTCAGTTGTAGCTCCTCAAACCTTATTTAAGAATATTGATGAATTGACTGAATTTCAACTGGGTCTGGTAGGAAAAGTACTGTAGGCAACCTGTTGTCTTATACCACCATCTAGTGGTGAAGACTATGAAGGTTTTTTTTTTTTTTTTTTTTTTCCCCCTTAAAGGAGAAATCCGGTGAGACCTGGACTGTACTAGAAAATGTTACCGAGTACAAACATATATCCAATGTTCACCCCCAGCATTCTGCATTAAACCGTTTTTAGCCAAAGCTTTCATTAAAGGGACGGTTCGGTTTTTAACACATTGAGCCCCTTTCACAGGTTGTCTAAAATGAAATAAAGTGGTTGACACAAATCTGGATTGCTCCTGTCTCGGCTATTTGGGAAATATAGAATCGCCTCTGCCTGAATTCAAAATGGCAAGCAATGGGCATTTGTTGTTTCTATCCTTTAAACACTGGTTTTGAAAAAGTGCTACTCATGGAGTGATTAGTAGCGTTTGCTGACGTTCCAACCCAAGTATCGTAGCAAAATACAGTTTCTGTCATGTTTTATTTGCCATTTTGTAAGTCACATAGGGATCTATTTGCTCCTTCATATAAACAAAGTGCCAAATAAAACATGACAGAAGCTTTATTTCGCTACGATACATGTTTTGGAACATCATTGAGCACCTCTAACCACTTGGTGAGTAGCACTTTTTTTAAACCAGTGTTTTAAGGATAGAAACAACACATGCCCATTGCTAGCCATTTTGAAGGCAGGCAGAGGCGATTCTACATTTACCAAATGGCCGAGACCGAAGCAATCGTCAAAATTTTGATGTCAACCACTTTATTGCATTTTAGACAACCTGTGAAAGGGGCTCAATGTGTTAAAAACCGAACTATCCCTTTAACCTTACACTGCTAGCTATGGGGGCGCAACTTGGCCTATGCAGATAAATAGCTATTTTTACACCATTAACAAGGTTCAAAGTGACTCCACACATCATTGGTAGACTTGTAAGGGCCCTGACATTTAAAACGAGCCAATGAGAACTTTGAAAGTAAACAGGTACTTTATTAAAAAGACTGTAAATACAAACAGTACCTTCACAGAATTTTGTGGTCACCGCCATCTCGATTGACGAACAGATAGGACGGGAACAGATTGAAAATTCTATTCTGTAGAAGTGCTTGGATTTCAGCTGAAAATATATGGTGACTGTCTACATGAGCACTAAAGCACCAACAAATGATAAAACTTAAAAGAGTTTGACCAAAGACATTTATAAGGTTGTAGCTCGTCAATTGACTTATCATGATTTAATTTCAAGATGGGGGCGACCGGGAAATTCTGAGAACATACTGCCTTTATAAACTGTCTTTTTAATAAAGTACCTATACACTTTCAAAGTTCTCATTGTCCGGAAATGTCAGTGCATCTATCCCAAGACTCTTGTTAGGGTCATTCATTTATAACTATTTTGGGGGAGGTCACCGTAAATGTTGGATAAATGTTTTCAAAGCATTTGTTAAAGCAGGGCTAAGCAACGTTCTGTTTTTTTCTCTCATGAGCTCCTTCTAAAGACCGCTGTATTTCATTGTATTGCACTGCATTTTATTGGAGGCGGACTGCTGCTGTTGAACATTGCAAATGCTGTATCTATCGTTGAAGGCCACAGTGGCGCATTCTACACCGTTAGTTCGCCATGTAATGACTCATGTTAGCATCCTAAACAGTATGAAACGGATTAATTAACTGAAAAATGTTGCTTAGTGGGCCTTTAAGGATAG
>JAGFZM010005755.1:0-15470 GCA_017657215.1 Limnothrissa miodon
CACACACAATGTTCCACATACAGTATGTTCTTCATACATAGCCTACACACGAACGCATTCTCTCAACACACACACACATGTTTGGGTTAGTCATCTGAATAAGCAGCACTTGCGATATTTATACATATACACACACACAGACAAAGGCAAACACATGCTAACACACATACACACACACAGGCAAAAACATGCTAACGCAAACATACTCTGTTTTCCCTCTATTGATGTGTGACATCTCAGCGCCCCTTAAGATCACAGAGTGAGATGTAACACACCTATGGAAGAGACACTTCTACCTGTCAGCGCTCTGTCGCCGCTACTCTCCCTCCACGGCTCTGGGAACGCTCCAGACGGAACAGCCAAACTGTCCAGAAACTTCCAACACCGGCACTGTGGAATTCTCCCTGCAGTGGGGACCATATTTCTAGGAACTATCTCCTAAGAGTCTTATGATTCAACTCTACCCTCCCTCTCTCTCTCCCTCCTTCTCTCCTATTTAATGGTCTCCCTTGGGGTGTTTTTGGGAATTCTCCTAAAATGAATTAGCTAAATTCTCTAAAAGCACCCCCCCCCCCCACGCCAACTTACTCCGTCACTCACTCCACCCACCCAAAAGCTACGTCCATTAGCAGCAGCTCATAGTGCTTTCCCCCAAAACATCATCATGTCACATCATGTTACACCACGCTGAGTCTGACGGTTGCAGGACATCTGGTGTTTTCGGTACGCAAGAGTGACCATGGCGAGGCCTCTGGCCTGTCTGGGATGGCACCGACTCTGTTAGCTGAGAGAGAAACACAAACATGGTTGCTGGCAAAGTGTTTTGTAATGGTGTGTGTGTGTATGTTTGAGAGTGTGTGTGTAGGTGTGTGTGTGTGTGTGTGTGTGCTTCTTGTTTTTAATTTAAATGAGAATGCAGGGTGCCGGGAAGGTGACAGATTTGCACAGCAGAGGAGAGGCAAACCCTGTGCTGACTCAGGCCCAAGCAAAAAGAGCTAGAGAGACACAGAATAGCTCCACATGAATGTTGAAGAGCACAGGCATGAGAGTGTATGGCGATGAATAGTCATCATGAGCTTATGGCTCCGTTCTGTTCCTGAGATTTCTGTATTTCGAAGAGGTTTTCATAACTGAGGCACCTCTTGCTTATCCAGGTTAGCGTCACCTACTGCTTCTGTTCAATTGCATTTTACTCCCGTATCTCAGTACATTTAGGCACACTCTGACCAAAATATAGGATGGAGAATCAGAGGGAGGGCAGAGAAAATAGCGTGTATTGTACACCACAATCAAACGTTAGTGAGCGAACACACATCAGTTGCTCAGGTTTAAGTGAAAAGATGTAAAAGAGGGCTGATGCATCAGGTTACTACCTCTTTCTAGTCTCTCTGTTAGGAAAGGCTAGAGCTGGGAAACTCTGCTTAAAATCAGAGAAAAATGTTACATCTGTTTGGTTCCATTTAATTCAAAAATGTTACTGATGCACACACACACACCTCACTCTCTGGCAGTACTACACTATCAACAATTCTGAAGCAAGTTAGTCTGATTAGTGAAAAGGGCAGAAGACAGGTTGTATCTCACAGCAGAAATTGGAATGGCAGTCGGGCCAAATATGACAACCTCTCTCTCGTCATCCCAGTACACTGCCACACTCAAGTCTTGAGTTGTCTCTCTGGACAGTGTTTCAGACCTGAATCCTTTCATGAGTTTATACAGTAGAGCCAGAGTCCAAACAGCCAAACGGCCCGAGGACTAGAGGGAATGTTCCAGAAAGCATGAGAAATTACAGATCTTAAAATCCACTTTTCCACTTGTGGTTGAAAACTGGCACTCGTAATGTTGTATTCAGCCTTGACAGCTTTTAGCAGTATGTGGCCCAAAGACAAATATTGGAAGAATGTGTGTGGCGGGATAGGGGTCTCCAGGGGATAGGAGTGTCTCCAGAATGCGTGCCGTCAAATCCCACTGGTTTCATTACAAAACTATTGTTTCTAGTGCATAACAGACCCGAAATGGCAGTGCAAGAATTGAAAAGAGCCTGAACCTTCAGTAAACGTGCATCTGTTATTCCTGAAATATTTCATAGTCCATGTTCAGCCTGCAGTGGGAATCCCTGCTGTATCACCCCATTAGGACCACACGTTTTAGCAGAGTATTCACCTGACAGAATAAAGTGGAAGGACAAAGGCAGAGTGCAATGTGCCCCCCCCCCTCTACCACCGTTCACTCCCTGAAAGGTAAAAGTCATAGAGCGCCACTGAGCCACCTTCACTTCACCCTGAGCAAGAATGTGATAATAGATGGCCCCTGTACCTCTAGTAATGAATGCAGCATAGGACAGCCTCAAGGCCTGCTAAAAAAACCCTCCCAAAGAACACAACCACTTCTGTGTATTGATAGCTTGGTTCTTCACACAGTTGCTTTTCAAGGTCATATAGTTTATCTCTGAACAAATCTATGCAAAGCTAACGTTAACCAAGCACTTGCCATTTGAATGTTTCCTGTCGTGATAGCTGGGTAATTTTATGTCCCTCGGCATACTGGCAAAGCCATACAGTATGACCTGCCACTGTCAAGGATATGTAGTCAGGAGACAATAGGGGTGTCAACAACAATCAATTCAGCGATGCATCGCGATAGCCATCGCGGGGCATGAGCGATTCAGCATCGATGCGGCAAAGTGCCATAATCGATTATGTCACTATTTTCCGCCAGAAAATAAACAAAGTTGTGAAGTTTCAAATACTTCCCGTTCCGGGGGAATAACAACAACAACGAGCAAGATGGCTGAGGCGGAGGGAGAAGACCGCAATAGACGGGTTATTAAAAACACGCCCAAAGCTTGGAAAGCGGACATCTGGGCACATTTCGGATTTTATGAAGTGAATGGGAAACTAGATGGATCGCAATGCATCACAGAATCGAACTGAATCAAATCGTTTCCAGGTGAATCATAATCAAATCGAATCGTGAGGACAGTGCCAATGCACACCCCTAGTAGACAACCTGTTCAAATTGTTGACAATGTGATGAGAGCAAGCCAGAGGAAAAGAAAATGGAGCAGCAATTACATGGAAAATCATTTTTTTGGTGCTGTTAAATTCAATGGTGGGGTATTGTGTGATATGAAGAATTACAAATTGTTTTTGAGACGTGTAGAATAAAGACAGAAGACAGAAGACAGAATCTTTATTTGTCAGAATCTTTATTTGTCATTATTACAAATGTCAATATTACAAATATTAAAAACTGTTTTTAAGTCTGTTTGTGTGTGCTTTTATGGATCTGAACATCTGCCAGAGGGGTGAGTGGGGTCTTGGAGGATCCTGACAGCACTCATGAGGCAGCGAGTCCAGGGAGCAGTGGCTGTCTACCGTCGATGTGTTTGTACACCAGTTGTTCTTCACATACAGACACAGTCCTCCACCTCTGCTTTTCCCAGAGTCGCTGGTCCTGTCATAGCGCTGTACCGTGTAGCCTGTTAGCTCGATAGCGGAGTCCGGAATCGATGAGTGGAGCCAGGATTCTGTGATCAGTAGAATGCAGCTGTTTCTGACAATGTTATCAGTCGCCACTTGAAGCCTGAGTTTGTCGATTTTGTTGACTAGGGATCTGGCGTTGTTGAGGAAAGCACTAGGAAGCGGTGGTCTGGCGGGCTGCCTCCGTAGCCTCGCTAGCGTGCCGGCCCTGCGGCCTCGCTTTTGATTCCTCTCTCCTCGCCGTCTCCGTCGCTTGCCTGTGAGGATGGTAAACCATGGGGAGCCGGGACTCCTTGCTATGTCTGCTGGAATGTCATGAAAACGGAGAAACTCTGTTGTAACGTTCCTCACGTTGCTGTAACTGAACTTCAGAAGTTCAAGCCAGTTGTAAATATTGTTCGCTCAGCTGAATGTAGAAGTAACAATACACAAAACACTTCCATAAAAGGCACTGAAATGAGGAGCACCGAGCCGCTGCGTCCATGCAGGCCGCCATTTTGGAGCGACTATAAATTTCAAATTATCTGCTGAATATTCTGGTATTCTGGTGAGTCATCAGACCTAATACATAGTACATGCCTCTAAGGCTGCACACGCATCCGCCTTTTCACTGTCCCTGATCTAGGAGCAGTAGTAGGGTAGAAAATGTGCATTCTCACGCAAGCACCATGATCACTCTCTTAGCCGTTGGCATGGGGACTGGAATGGCGATGAAGACGAGACATTCTGTAGCCCAGTAGTGCACTTTGTAACGTTGTTTGAGGCTCTGCCTCAGCATCAAATGCGCCTGTGATGAATGCCTATTTCAGCAAAGGGGAAGAAAGACGCCTACCTGTACATTTGATCACAAAATCTACATTCAATAGAAGGCTCTGCTCCTACTTTGTTTCCCTCACATTCTCACAGAAAGCACAACCCCCCCTCCCCCTTCAACACACAGATATACACAAGAGCCTCCCAACATTCAGTACAGTACTCCATCTCTCAGCTAGTTAGAATCTCAACCTGCAACTCAAGGCTAGGTTCATACATCATCATCTTCACCCAACCACCCCCTCTACACACGCATGCACACACACACATACACACAAACACCCCTCCCCCTTACTCCGTGTCTCTCCAGCTGATCTGCTCTGTGACGTGCTGCTCACCCCCCCCGACCCCCTTCCCTTCCTGGCCTTCCCCTTCCACGGTTAATAATTTAGAGTCATGTGACACAACATGCCTCCTCAGAAGCAGATGCTCTAGCACGTGCCACGCAGACCCAACCGAAGATTTCTGAAATACCTACAGTAGAGGCGAGAGGCAAGCAAGCACTCAAATTGGGATGCTGAGACACAATGGTGCTCTTCAGAGATATACAGTATATTATTTAGTTGTCAGTCAGGACAGCTTAATTGTCATGCCTGTGAATTAGCTATCTCCTGAAATATCTCTATATAAATAAATAAATAAGTAAATAAATGAAAGATGTGCTAAACTAAGCGATGCAAAGAAACCCTTTTTTCATGGCATATGTAAAAACATGTCAGTGGAAACAAATCGTGTAAAAATAACATGTCATAGGTCATGATCCTGAAAGATTACATTTTCTTTCCTGCCTGTTAAGGGAGAGCTGAACACCAAATAGTAGAACAGATCTTGAGGTTGAAATCATGCTTTTGTTTTGTTATTTCTGCATGAAGGGAATACAAGGAAGTGACACAGCCTTGTAGGATGTGATTCAAGTGTAGGGCGGGAATAGGAGACAATAGATTTAGGGGACATAAGCTCTACCATGAACTAGCCTGTAGGAAAAGGTGTCGACAAGACAAAAGAAGGAGGATGGATTGGCCATAACTGGGATGAAGGCAATCAGGGAGGGAGGAAGGAGGCTGCAGATAGGCATGTCCGATCACTATAGCTCGTTGGATGCTAATTAGACTTGACTGAAAGATCACCTGCTCAGTAACATCAATCCTAGAGGAACACAAGCATGGAATAGGAAAAAAGCAACATTCTGTTTCATCATCAGCATCAACGGTCCATCAAAAGAGATAGCACTCAGTCTGGCTCTCTGGGGGAGTCCATTTTAGTCTTGAGAACTAGGGCATCTTTTCCATTTTAATTCATCACCACGGACCATTGAAAGAACTTGTGAACCTGGGGAGGGCTCTGCAGAGGAACCTTGGAAAACAGCCTAACATAGCCGTGCCTGTTCAGTCTATCCAATAGGTCCTTGAGCTGTTGAGGAGGCTGGTTAATTCATTCAGAAGAAAAACAGCAAGTGCAAGTAGGTTACACCAGGGCCTTCAAGTACCAAAGGTCAGCCTTCTCAGAACTTAACTCCACTTAATCCCCTAAGTGTAACCAGTCTAACCAAAGCACATTCATGAGTGTCAGAGAGAGAGAGAGAATGGATGGATGAAAGGATTTATGGACTGATGAATGGAATTATGGATAAACAAGGTAAAGTGAACAGGAAGTGGTCATCCAGTACCCCTCATCATCATCATCATCGTCATCATTCATCGTCACTGAATTGATGCTAAGAGTCATGAACCCACTCCCGCAAATGTCGTTAGCCAGCGCTATTTCTAATGCCTATTGAGTCTGACTAGATAGTCAACACACTAGAAGCCATCTAAAGGCAGCAAACATAGTTAGCCAACGCTAGGTGCTAATGCCTACTGAGTCTGTGACCGTATGAGTCAACACTCAAGGAGCCATCTAAATTGACCAAGGCTTTGTTGGTGTCTGTTTGGCATTGGACTACTGGTGGATCGCCTGTGGCCAAACAGCTCTGGAAATCAGCCCTTCGTATTGCGGGTGATCTATTTCTGTATTCTATTAGAGCCGCAGGACACAAGAAAGTCAGACACTTCCTGTGGAGATTTTGAAAAGGGGGACTGACAACATCATCCAGTTATCAATTTGCATGCTATACCCAGCTGTAACACAGAGATACTCTGCAGTGGACTGATCCGTGTCAATATGGTTTGCCACCTTCCAAAAATGACAACCCATCCTACACTACAAAGCCCAGAGCATCAATGTGACATTACATCACAAGCCACTACATTATGTCACGAGATCACACCTTTGACAATGCAGCCAAAGCTGCCATGGGTCACTAGCGTTGGGGATGTGAGATAGGGGTTAGGCTGTAAGACTGCCAAAGGAGTGTTGCTGTTACAGACCTATCCACTAACAGAGTGGCAGACTCGGTTCAGACCATTTCCTTGCTGGGATATCAATGCAGATGGCCCTCAATACAAAGATGAGGGCTGAACCTTACACCTTCACAAACATATACTCTTCATGATCCTCCTCAATGGCCATGATGGTGATCCTTCATATGCCCATAGAAGGCAACTTTGGAATGCAGCATACAGTATGCTCATTCAGTTGGTTATTGCTGAGAAGAGAGCCCTATTGCATGTCTGAAGCACTGAAGCTGCAGCGATGCAAGCACATTAGAGATGCAACAAGCGTAAGTTACAGGACAGGTAATGTGCCTGCATCAGAAACATACTGTAAGGTTTACATAGCTCTGCATATCCACATTTATGTGTGGGAACTCCCAAAATTTCATGCCATGTTGAGACTTGTGTTTGTTTTAAATGTGTGTGACTGAAGTCCCCTATTGAAAGCTATTGGGCTAAAAACATGGATAATCGTCAGTCTTCAGATGGCTGCTACTAACGTATTTTCCTTTGACATGCATGTTTAAGTAGTGCCCATGCAGAAAAAAACCTGCATTTTCTTCCAAATTTTGAGGCTTTTCTCTGCACTCATTGGTCAGATCAATGGTCAATTGGTCAATGCCAGCAAAGGCATTTTGATCTGTGTCTGTTTATCCGGCCTCATGGATGCTAGAGATAACATGGAACACATGGCCAGAATGATATGCATTGCCGATCAGTATGTGTGAGAACCAGGCTAACTCATGATAATGTCTGGCAGGCACAGCTCAGTGGCATTATCTAGGGAATGGACCAATGGGAACAGCACAGGAATAAAATGTTCCAGACAATGGAAACCCATTGTTGTTATCATTGCATGGAGTCCAGCAAAGCGTATCTTCTTTCTGAAACTACTGACCTAAATGACTGTCTTTATGATGTTTGCAACTAAAAATATTAAAATCTTAAACAAAACATAAATGATTAAACAGCAATACAATAAAATACAATGTATCTGAAAAGGCAAATGCACATTCTTGATTCATGAGTGTCTATTGCCTATTATTGACATACCTTCTTTTATGAAGAGGATAAAGCCTACTAAGGAGAAGGCCAAGACATTATGAAATTTTACATTTTTATCATACTACATATTTTTGCTAAAAAGATACAGCTCAGGTTACTAATAAACTTGTAGAACAGTTGTCACAATATATCCATATAAACATTTGCCAATTTGAGTTTTTAAAGGTGAAGATGTCAGGGAGTCGAATTCCACCATATTCATTTTACCACGATTGTCAATCACCGCGGCAGGACTCTCAAGGAAAAAAAACATGTGATCCTTAGAAGCAATTGCTCAGCGCTGTGTGATTGCGTGCCTGCCCTCTCCAATAGAATGAATGGACTCAAATAGCACCCAATCAAAAATGAGTTCTCTTGGTGTATAAAAACGAAGGAAAGCCGCTTATTTCTGGACACCATTATCAGAGTTGGTGTGCTCGTTTGTGGTATTGAGAAAGGATTTTTGTCTCTTTCCCAAAGAAAATCGACCTAAGGTAGGGGTGATTTTGGTGAAATGCGTAAAAGCTGTAGATGAATGTTTGTGGCGTTTTGCGTCATATTCATGTTTTATAATGCGCATGAGCAACTGACAAGCCGTCTTTGTGTCATAAACGTAAAGGTTGGAACAAAGGCATACCTTAGGTGGTTATTGCTCTTGAAAATTATAAATATTCATGTAAGCGTTTTTGTGACGTTTTCAGATCAATGAATCCAAAAACTGTAATGATGTTAAAAGCGTGTTTTATGGTTTGCACTATTAAATTGCTTTAAATAATTCTGTCAACTGCATCTTTTCACAAAGCCCTTATCACCATGTCCTTACGTGCTGTCAACGACCTTGCGGTCTCTTCCTAAAGCTTGGTTCTCGGTGACGTTCTCTGGAGGTGCTGCGCACTACGCATTCTTATTTTGGCACAGCAGTCCCCCCTTACGTTTAGTTTAAAGTGTTTTACAGAATTTGACAATAATGCAAATGTCAATTTTGCAGATGCAAATATTGCCTGCATGATGGCTGGTCCATGAGCGTTTTGGACAAGATGTGCAACCTTCCATTAAAATGGTTCGATTTGATATTTTTAGTCATAAACGTATTCATGGCAATCACGGCAGATTCTGAGTGATTAAAGTACCTTGTAACCACCTTGTAAACTCTTAACCTCGCGATTTCGTTGCATAAAAGGGTAACGTTTAATACTGTTACGTCATTATTAATGCGGCTAATTTGGTCGGTCCGTTTTGGTACCAAGGGGTTGACTTCACTGATGTTTCACGTTAATCAAGTCATCAAGGTAATTAACTCTCCCTATCTGCCTGCAGGTAAGAACAATCATGCCTTTCAGTAACACTCACAACATGATGAAGATGAACTTCTCGGCGGAGCAGGAGTATCCTGACCTCAGCCAGCATAACAACCACATGGCGAAGGTGCTGACTTCGGAGATGTACGCAAACCTCCGGGACAAACAAACCCCCAGTGGATTTACTCTGGATGATATCATTCAAACCGGGGTTGACAACCCAGGTAAAGTTACATTCCCGAGCATTTGTCCGTCTGCCCATTTAATGTTAAGTAGTCTGATGCAATAAAATCCAGTCGACTCCTTTATAACGGAAAAGGCTAATGCGCCAGTCTCAAACTGGGGTTGCAGTGTTCTAGGACTAACTTGGTGTTATGTAAAGGCCCTTGGCATTTCCATCGTACAACGGTGGCAATATGAAGAGCTTATCCTTTGGAATTTACTATTTGACCCTATTTCCACCAGGTTTCGAAACCACATTGACCGAATGCTTAATTATTTGGTAGCCTGTGTAATGCGGCGAATTGGTCAGACGGGTGTCGGTGCGCACCGTTTCACCAGCGGGATTTTAAAGCGCCGGTCCAGTGACTTCGAACCTGGTATTGTGTGGCTGATGCGTTTCTGAAACCGTATAACGCGGTTGGCGATTGTTTATTTAAAAATAAAAAGGGATAAACCCATTGAGCACTGAAAATTATGAGCGCTTACTCTAGCTGCATTGTTAGAGCATCATAATGCCTTCCGGTGTCTTAAGGCCAACAGGTTCATTTATGCCCCCCGCCCCTCCCTACACACGCGGCTACGCGCACGCAAGCGCGCGCACACACACACATCCAGACGGTACTGTATTAGATTACAAATGCCCTTGTAATTTAGATTTGGATGGCATGAGACTTATCCATTTCATTTTTTTGTAGGCCACCCCTTCATCATGACTGTAGGATGTGTGGCTGGAGATGAGGAGACATACGATGTCTTCAAGGAGCTCCTCGACCCAGTCATTGAGGACCGCCATGGAGGATACAAACCCACAGACAAGCACAAGACCGACCTGAACCCAGAGAACCTGCAGGTGAGTTGTAATAAAGGTCTAGACACCAGACACTGTCTTTGTTTATGAGACTGTGCTGTTTTTGTGCTCAAGTATCCTTGTGAACATAAAATTGGGTAGTCTTTCAAGCATGTGTAATGATTCCCTGAGGAAAATGGTTCATCAGGTTGAATCAGGTGGTGTTTTAAAGAATCAAATGAAATAATTTTCCAATGTCAGTACATGACAACTGTATCAGACTAAAATCCATTATAAGTATGAAATGAGGTGTAGTGCTCAAATATACTTGGAATTGGATTTTGGGTAATGTAGTATTTGGGACCCTCCTCCAGGGTGGAGATGACCTGGACCCTGACTACGTCCTGAGCTCCAGAGTGCGAACTGGCAGAAGCATCCGTGGGTTCTGTCTGCCCCCTCACTGCAGTCGTGGGGAGAGGCGCGGCATTGAGAAGCTATCCATTGATGGTGAGGACTCATTCAACTCTACTTGAACTCGTTTAACCCAACTTGCTTTTTCCCATTTTTGTGTTTATTTAACTACACACGTGGAAAAAATGTAGAGATTAAGTGCCATGTGAATAAACAAAAATGACTAACCGTGTTTCTCCCACCCCATCCCCAGCCTTGAGCTCCCTAGAAGGAGACTTAAAAGGAAAATACTACGCCCTAAAAAACATGACGGAAGAGGAGCAGCAGCAGCTAATCGATGACCACTTCCTTTTCGACAAGCCCGTGTCCCCACTGCTTCTGGCCTCTGGGATGGCCCGCGACTGGCCCGATGCCAGGGGAATCTGGTGAGTCCAGTGTCCAGGTGGTTCGGTTCAGTTTACACTGCGGGTAAAAGGGCCCAGACACCAGGTGTGTTCACGAATACATGTGTACTACCATAAGCCTGGATCCTGGATATGTGTACAGACATTTGTACCATTTCCACAATGAACCCTTAAACATGGTGTCGAACCCCAAAGGGAAACCCTTTTTAAGTCATGTGAACAGGATGATCCCAAAGGACCCAGAAGTCTCAAAAGAACAACTGATAGAATGGATGTAGAGAATGAAATTCTTCACACCAACATGCTAGCCAAGTTTCTGCTAGAGTTTCAAGAATGATTTCATGTACTATAAGCACATGGTAGCTTTACTATAAAATGTTCAACAGGGGCATGCAGATTGGTTTAGGCCCCACCTCCCAATTGTTAGGTGACCTTACTTGGAGGATACTTGTGTTAAAAGCCTCTACTATTAATGAATAGGCTAATTTTTTAATTGGTCAAAAACACGAATTGGTAGGCTCCAAACATCTGAATGGGGAAAATGAGCACAAGAACGGGCACAGTTTACAGTCTTGATTTATGATATTTTGAATATGTGCTGATGGTAAATGACTGAAGTTCATGTTTTGAGCTACTTAAGGCTTTTTGGGGTGCGTGGCGTAATAAATGTCGATGCCAGACGGTTGTAAATGGCAGCCTAATCTGCAGGGAATGGCTCCATTGATGCTTCATCTTTTAATCCATGTGCATAAAATGACAAGTGTTTTTTGCTTACCTGATAGTTGAGCTTTGTCTTAAAGTTCCATTGTTTAAAAAAAGTGTGTGTGTGTGTGTGTGTATATATATATATATATATTATATCATTAATATTAATCTCTTTACACGAGCATGTGGTGGTCTTCTCTTGCTATAGACCTAAGTATGTGTCTTTCTCTTGTCCAGGCACAATGACACCAAAACCTTCCTGGTATGGGTGAACGAGGAGGACCACTTGCGCGTCATCTCCATGCAGAAGGGAGGGAACATGAGGGAAGTCTTCACTCGCTTCTGCGAAGGCCTCACTAAGGTATGGCTGGCCTAGCCTGTCCTTGTTGAAGGCGCTCAAATTTTATTTGCTATACACTGGGGGAACCAACATTTATTTTTCTCCCCTTTTTACCTGTACTACGAGCTAAAGCTAATGTAGCATGATGGAAAGGACATTGCCTCGCCAGACATGGAGGCTAAACCTCTATGGGCAATAATGTTCCACGTGTGAGGCATAGCTGTTTGACCCAATATGTTTGTCTTCAGATCGAGTCCTTATTCAAGGACCAGGGCCATGAGTTTATGTGGAACGAGCACCTGGGCTACGTGCTCACCTGCCCCTCTAACCTGGGCACCGGGCTTCGAGGTGGCGTCCACGTCAAGCTGCCCAACGTCAGCAAACACGAGAAGTTTGGCGAGATCCTCAAGAGGCTCCGGCTCCAGAAACGCGGCACAGGTAATGGTGCACTTTAGGCTGAATCCTGATGCCCACCCCAACCTCTTAAAGGCTTCAGACACTGGTTTCACTGGAGCAAAACTGTTGAATCTGAGGTCTTAACACCTTGGAACGTGTGCATCTAGGACGCCAGAAGCATGCAGAAGCTTGATCGGAAGGTGAGATCTGTGTGACTCGGTACAGTTGACCAATTATTCTACATCTATTCTCATTTCCAAGGTGGTGTTGACACCGCTGCAGTAGGCGGAGTGTTTGACATCTCCAACGCTGACCGTCTGGGCTTCTCAGAGGTGGAGCTGGTGCAGATGGTGGTTGACGGCGTCAAGCTGCTTGTCGAAATGGAGAAGCGCCTGGAGGGCGGCAACTCGATCGACGACCTCATGCCTGACCAGAAGTAAACGCTGTCCTGTGTGCGCGTGTGTCTGTTCTACCCACCCCCACTACCTTGTCTCCAACCTCCCCTCCCCCTTTACCCCCCCCCCCCCTTTCCCACCCATCTACCCATATTCCACCAGTGCTGTCCCTCTGTCCTTCAAAAACCAATAATCTTAACTACATCGAGGAATACACTCTGCCCGAGCGAGTTAGCCACACTAAAGTTTAGATGAGTCTTCCGTCAGTGAATGATGAAGGATTTTGTATCTCCGACATCCTGCACTGTTGAAGATGGGATCTTAACACCTGAAATAAAACCTCTCTGGCCCATGGAACCATGTGTCTGGCTGCTCATTTTTCCTTCATTACAAGAGCTTGTACGCACACAAGACTCTTGTTGTCCAAAAGCCCACATGCATATTTCCAGTAACGCTTGCGTGAACTAATTGGCCTGCTCATAGGGGGTGATGCAGTATAGTGTTAAGTGCAACGAGTGGGGTTGAGGACATGGTGTGAAATATCAACAGATCTGATTGAGCACCACACCTAAAACTGCTGTGCATCAGCGCTCTGGATGGCCTCGAATGGCTGTGTTTAATTTTTTTTTTTAGTGTACCTATGACTCGCAGAGGGACTGCAGGAAACATGGAATGTCATCCGCTTCAGATGCCTAGTTTTGTTGCTAGTCATGTCTGACATGCCATCTTCGCTTTTAACAATGGCTGTAGAGCCTACATTACAGAAGTCTAGTCTCACTGCGTGTGCATGCATTTGCTCATCTTGGAGAAAATGGGAAAAATCCATGTGTTCTTGCTACCAGTCCTTCAGGAAGTGTTAATGTTTCGCTCAAAGTGAACAGATCTCATCTACTTGTGCTCAGGTTCAATGCTTGTAGGTGGGATGGGGAGGATTTTTGTTTTGGTTTCCAACTATGCAATAACTTTAATTCAAAACCATACCATACGTGCAGGACTCATTATGGCCCCAGAGCACAACTTTTTACTCAGTTGTAGCTCCTCAAACCTTATTTAAGAATATTGATGAATTGACTGAATTTCAACTGGGTCTGGTAGGAAAAGTACTGTAGGCAACCTGTTGTCTTATACCACCATCTAGTGGTGAAGACTATGAAGGTGGGTTTTTTTTTTTTTTTTTTCCCCTTAAAGGAGAAATCCGGTGAGACCTGGACTGTACTAGAAAATGTTACCGAGTACAAACATATATCCAATGTTCACCCCCAGCATTCTGCATTAAACCGTTTTTAGCCAAAGCTTTCATTAAAGGGACGGTTCGGTTTTTAACACATTGAGCCCCTTTCACAGGTTGTCTAAAATGAAATAAAGTGGTTGACACAAATCTGGATTGCTCCTGTCTCGGCTATTTGGGAAATATAGAATCGCCTCTGCCTGAATTCAAAATGGCAAGCAATGGGCATTTGTTGTTTCTATCCTTTAAACACTGGTTTTGAAAAAGTGCTACTCATGGAGTGATTAGTAGCGTTTGCTGATGTTCCAACCCAAGTATCGTAGCAAAATACAGTTTCTGTCATGTTTTATTTGCCATTTTGTAAGTCACATAGGGATCTATTTGCTCCTTCATATAAACAAAGTGCCAAATAAAACATGACGGAAGCTTTATTTTGCTACGATACATGTTTTGGAACATCATTGAGCACCTCTAACCACTTGGTGAGTAGCACTTTTTTTAAACCAGTGTTTTAAGGATAGAAACAACACATGCCCATTGCTAGCCATTTTGAAGGCAGGCAGAGGCGATTCTACATTTACCAAATGGCCGAGACCGAAGCAATCGTCAAAATTTTGATGTCAACCACTTTATTGCATTTTAGACAACCTGTGAAAGGGGCTCAATGTGTTAAAAACCGAACTATCCCTTTAACCTTACACTGCTAGCTATGGGGGCGCAACTTGGCCTATGCAGATAAATAGCTATTCTTACACCATTAACAAGGTTCAAAGTAACTCCACACATCATTGGTAGACTTCTAAGGGACCTGACATTTAAAACGAGCCAATGAGAACTTTGAAAGTAAACAGGTACTTTATTAAAAAGACTGTAAATACAAACAGTACCTTCACAGAATTTTGTGGTCACCGCCATCTCGATTGACGAACAGATAGGACGGGAACAGATTGAAAATTCTATTCTGTAGAAGTGCTTGGATTTCAGCTGAAAATATATGGTGACTGTCTACATGAGCACTAAAGCACCAACAAATGATGAAACTTAAAAGAGTTTGACCAAAGACATTTATAAGGTTGTAGCTCGTCAATTGACTTATCATGATTTAATTTCAAGATGGGGGCGACCGGGAAATTCTGAGAACATACTGCCTTTATAAACTGTCTTTTTAATAAAGTACCTATACACTTTCAAAGTTCTCATTGTCCGGAAATGTCAGTGCATCTATCCCAAGACTCTTGTTAGGGTCATTCGTTTATAACTATTTTGGGGGAGGTCACCGTAAATGTTGGATAAATGTTTTCAAAGCATTTGTTAAAGCAGGGCTAAGCAACGTTCTGTTTTTTTCTCTCACAAGCTCCTTCTAAAGACCGCTGTATTGCATTGTATTGCACTGCATTTTATTGGAGGCGGACTGCTGCTGTTGAACATTGCAAATGCTGTATCTATCGTTGAAGGCCACAGTGGCGCATTCTACACCGTTAGTTCGCCATGTAATGACTCATGTTAGCATCCTAAACAGTATGAAGCGGATTAATTAACTGAAAAATGTTGCTTAGTGGGCCTTTAAGGATAG